>JAODKF010006777.1:0-12152 GCA_026779585.1 Mormyrus proboscirostris
TATATATCTGGACATTGTCCAAAAAAAAGGCTTCATATCACACACACACACACATTTCCTTTCTATGACATTAAAATGCACAGGGTGGCATGACAGACCCCCCAAAGCTTTCCTCTATATATAGGGCATGTTTATTCAATAAGACAGAAACATCACAGGTGTCATCACAACGGACATTCAGAAATAATGACCAGTCTCAGTAAGGCTTTTAGCAGCATATAAGGTTTTTTGTTGTATATTCATACAAAACATACAATAATATAAAAGCATTAAATTTAAAAACATAAATTGCATCCCATAGACCAAAGATGATAATATGTGGGACGTTCTCTGCTCTGGGATCTAGTAAAGGGATATTCTGGAAATAAAGATCATAATCTAGTCCCCAGACACTAAAGCAATTAATAGAATTCTGAACTCTCATTTATTGTGGCCTAGTTAACAAGTTTCAGTACCGTTCATGATAATAATTCGCATGTGCTTGCATATGAGAACAAATGTCAGAGAGTGCATGTCAAACTGTAAATCACAGAGTGAGACTAACTGCATATCATACTCACCTCCCTCGCAATGCTACTCAGAGCCTCATCCTCAGCAGAATAGCGGTCCTTGATGGGTGCCCGCTTGCGTCCTGATCCTGGGGTACCCATGATTTCTCCACAAATCAGCACCTTCCGCTGAACTGTACAGGAAAACATGAGGGGACAAAAAAACATTCCAAGGTTCAACTTCAGCGTTTTAAATGCAGTCTCTCAATCTGTCTCCTCAGAGGACAGCCCTGCATGGATTGGCAGCCCAACCTAAGCAGTCCTTCACAGTAAGCACCCTAACATGGTAACCAAATGATCCATCCATCCATTTCTAAACTCGCTTGTCTTATGCAGGGTCGCAGGGGTCTGGAACCTACACCTACACCTACAAGGCAGGGAATAACCCAGGTTGGGACACCGACCCATCGCAGGGCACATTCACACATGCACATACATGGGCAATTTGGAATCAATCCCCAATTAACCTCAGCATGTTTGCATTGTGGGGGCAAACCAGGTGCCTGATACACCACAAGAGAAGGCAGGCATCTGAGAGACGTTCCTCTGGGCTCACATAACAGGTATGATACAGGGAGAACATGCAGCACCACATACATGGAGCTGGGCAGGGATTCAAACCCCAATCCTAGAGGAATGAAGCAATAGTGGTAAGAACACACAACCTGCAACCAAACTAGGTCCTTACTAATGACTTGCATTAAAGTTAAACACTACATTGATAAATTTGTTCTACCTTTCCCTTCCCATTATTGTGCACATTTCTGCTTAGTACAGATGGAGTCCTGATAAAAATGTTTGTAAAACCAGTTTGACAGAGCATTCAGAATACAGCATAAAGGACATGACTGTGTGTGTATTTCAGAGCACGAGAAAGTCTGAATGCTGTCTGTGATTGCAGGGCCACTAGACCTAGAAAAGGGGCTTTATTTATAGAGGCTCAGGACATGTCCTGCGGGGGGGCAAAATACAGCACCAAGCACTAGAGGAACCGGCAGCCAGCCTATAACTGGCCTTAACTGGGTTTACAAACTATACCATCAACATTTGGTTCCTCACTTAGACACAACATTAACGGCATGGACACAAGAATCAGAGAAACAGCAACACAAGCAGAGTTAAAGTGCTCAACTACAGACTGATGTATCTATAACTGCAAAAAAAAACATTCAGCAAATCATCAATAAAAACCACAACCCAAGCAGCACTTAACAGTGAAAGGGAAACATCATTTGTAAGATCGTTTCTACAAATATTATACATTTTAACACAAAAAGTTTTGTGCAACATTTTTTTAGAATTGGAACATGAAAAGTGAATCTGAGAAGTAAGATTATTTATTTCAAAAACACATAACTTCTAAGCTGGCATCTCATTCAGGGTGGACCTCGGCCTATGTTGCCTGGTACAGGTTCCAGGTCAAATGACAACCCTGCGCAGCAATATAGCAGTTATGGATGGAAAATGTGTACTTAACAAATTATGATACTTATTAAAATACAAAGAAATTAATATTAAACTATAAAAAGAGGCAGAAAAAAATCATTTAAAAATCCATTTACATTAAATACATAGTTGACTATCTTCACTAGCTGATATTACTACTCATATTATTATACTTTGCGGCAATATTAGAGAAAGTGTGTTGACTGCAGCTCACGTTAACATTAGCCTCTAAAGAAACGTACAAAATGTACTCAATTCCAAACACAAGTAATCAATTAAATCAAGAAACTTGTTTATTACTGACAGTTCTGGCAATCAGATGAACTGATATCCACAAACCTGACTTGCACACATCAAAAGCAAGTGACTACAATGAACAGGAAACCAACACCATGGTTAGCGGTGTGGTTAAGACGCAAATTGTGGCTAATCTTTCTAAACCAGATAAAGGCTGCGAGATTGGTTAAGTCTGGATAAGGCGCGTACCATCTAAACCAGAAGGACATTCACACCCATTCTCCTATACAGTGGTCACAGGATCTATTTGGACTGTCCAGCTGACCACCGGTACACGGACTGCGGATTCTCCCGGAAACAACACCCAACGTCTAATTTTTCTTCTGAAAGCAGTTCACCCGTTTTCTTTGGGCTGAAGAGAGCGCCTCCCGGTGAAGCACTTTATCCCTCGCGGACGGGGGTCGGGAAGCCCAGGGCCGGATCCTTGCACTTTTGCCATTGGGGCCAGTGGTTCCAGAAACTAGAAACTAGCTGTTACCGTCCGTCGCCAGTATCGCGGGTCTCACCTGTTCCTGAATCCGACTGGGGTCGCTCCCTCCGAGCGGGGACGGACGGCCGGCCTTTCGGACGGGCTCGGCTTAACGTCCGTTTCCAGTGTGACAGCAAGAACGGACACCGCCCTCGGCACTCCTTTGCTTAAGTGCCGCCTTCACTTCCCACTACCAATTGCCTTCACCCTGTCGGCCTTTAATCCCTCCTGACGGTAGGCAGCTGCGGTTGTTTCCTTCGCAGTCAAAGTACAGTTGTTGGACCAAGGTGCTTTCCGACTACGCCGCCACCGTCACCGTGCCCGTCTTCTCCCCACAGATCTTCGGAGTGACACAGTGACGCTCCAGTACCCGGATGTCTCTTCGCAGTTGCTGCTTTCAGCGAGCCCTCAACGCGGACCACCACGATTGGTTCAATAACACCTTTCGTCGCACTGACACCAATCACAGCTTACGTTGTCTAGTATGCGTTTAATAAAAGACAAAGAGGACACGAGCGCAGTCTAATGGTTTCGGTTCGGTAATGTATGTGTGGTACTTAAAAAGCATATATTCAGATTTATTCGGGAGTATAACTATGAAAAACACACTAAAACTAGGTGTCTTGGATGACATATTCACGTCTAATTTCATTTGTCTGCTAATGAAATCACAAATTAAATGCAATTTATTATCGGAAACTATAATAGTTGCTTTTCGTTTACTTTTCTGTAAATGCAAAAGGGGATATTAACCTACCAAAAACTAAAACTTGTGTTTTTTTTCTGCATCAAACACACAGGACAAAGTAAATAAGAATAATAAGCAGGGTATAGTGCGATGGGTATGTAGGGCATATTTTTCATGTTCTATGTAAAACCATTTTAAGCGCTATTTTGTTTCACTGTATACTTCCACATTTTGCAATAATGAAGTTTGACTTCATTATACATACAACAGCAGTACCCATCCCTTAATTAATTCTTTCTTACTAAATTTACTGGAATTACTGACATAATTCCATAATTACTTTTATTACGTTTTCTTACTGCTTGGGATATGTATCCCTTTAAACAAAACAATAATGCACCAATTTAATTATATTTTAATAATTTCACGTTTGTGAGTGTAACATTAGTAATTATTTCCAGTCTCATCTGTTCATCTTGTATCGTCTTGTCCACCTTTCAATTGCGCACTTCTGTCTTTAAGTAGTTAAGACGTAAAATAATAACGCAATTACACAGAAACTACTGATTATTATCCATCCATCCTGTACTGCTAGTACTGATTATTATTGTTATTATGATTATTATTATTGTTGTTGTAGTTGTAGTTATCAATGGAATGATAAATATTTTTGAAAAGGTCATGTATTATGCTTATGGCCAATTCGTTAATGGCAAACAAGAAAGAGCCATACTTCAGCACAAATTCACTTCTGGCTTGAAAACTTTACAGATTGCGTAAAGTGATTTCCTGTTTTACAGGAATTTACAAGGAGTGAATGTCACTTCCTGTTTCAGAAGTTTACACCTCGCCCAATGTCATTTCCTGTTGAGTTTACGAGCGCTTGTCATTACTTATTCGAGAGGTTTTTGCGGGCAATGCTGGCTTGATGGTTAGGGAAGCCCACTTGTAATCGAAAAATTGCAGGTTTGAATCTCCCACCAGCAAGTCACTACTGAGATACCCTGAGCAAGGTACTGTCCCCAAGCACTGCTCCCCAGGTGCTGAATTAGCTGCCCCATGCTATGTCACGAAAGTCATATATGGGTTAAATGCAGTGGACACATTTCATTGTTGTGCATTGTGGTGTGTCAACAATGACCACTGATCACCAAATTCTAAATTACAGCCATCGATGCATTGAGGGACTTACACCTAGCACTATGTAATTTACTCTCTGCAGAGCAGGCAGAATACAGTCACCTTCTAGTTTGTTTTAAGCAACTAATTCAGCAAGTCATCGTGGCAGGAGAGGCCCTGTTTTATGTTGGATTTTGTTCAATCCCATATTTAATTAATCCAATCAAACTAAGTATTAATTAATTGGGGCGTGATCAATTTATGATGTGGGCAGTGGTGGCTTGTTGGATATGGAAGCGTAATTTAAAGATTTCAGGTTCAAATCCCCAACCAGCAAGTCACCACTGAGGTACCCTGAGCAAGGTACCGCCCCCAAGCACTGCTCCCGTGTGTTGAATTAGCTGCCCCCTGATATGTCGCGATATGTCATGGGTTAAATGCACATTTCCTTGTTGTGCATTGTGTGGTGTGTCAACAATGACAATTAATCACTAAATTCTAATTATAATCAACAAGTGTATATCATCAAGATACATAAGCATAATTTTGGAGGTGTATTTGTACTGAAAAATTAGAAAGTATCATTATAATGTGGCTCCTCTAATGATGATAATACTAATAACCATAAAATAGTAATAATTATTATCATAAGTAGTATCAGTTGTATTGTATACATTTTAATGGTTCGTATGTCCTTAATTAATTGAAAGATTGATTGAACCAAAATTATTTTTTTTTCTAAGTAGAAAATTAATCAAATATGTTTTTGAATAAATAATGCCATTTATTAATGTATAATTATATCTTGTGCCTGTTAATGGATGCAGCATTTCTGTACTTTATCTGCTTGATTTTTACAATGCATCAGTGCATCACAATCTTCATTTCCACCACTCCAATGCCAGCTGTTTCAATCCTAACTTATTAAGACAGCTGAAAAATGAATATTGATTAGTCAGTGCAGTTGTGCACATCAGCATATATAATCCATGAACTGGCATATTGGCCAGGATGTTCCCTTGCCTTGAGCTCAAAGCTGCCTGATTTAGATTCCCGACATTTCACAACCCTGTGATGGAAGAGAGGTTACAAGATGGATGTATGGATATATTTCATATTGTGGACGTGTTCTAGTCACATGCATTGACAGCCTGCAATAAAACATCATCAGGGATGTCCCAGGACCAAGACTGAGCGTTTCAGAGTATGACAGAAACACATAAAAACAAATCGCACCAAACTATTACCCCAGACAGTGCTCATTTGTCTTTTCATCACTTTCCCTTATGAGAACCAATAAGAAAAGAGCTTCTATTGTCGCATGTTGTAGCGAACGCTCGATTTGTCCCTCTCCTCCTGCCGTAGCTCTCCGTTCGATTTGCTCCACGTCGGCCGCGTCTGCGCAGTATCTTTGTTCACCTGCGGGGAGATGAGAAGCGACAACCAGAAAGACAAGACGCCGACTCGGTTAAAGTCAACGACGTACGGAAAGCACACTTCTCCTACGTTTGACAGCAGCGGCGTGGGAACATGTTCAAGAAACTGAAGCAAAAAATAAACGAGGAGCAGTCACCCCCGAGGAATACCCAACCTCAACAGCAGCTCCAGCAGCAGGCCCAGGTCGGTGGAGCGGCTCAGCCGAGTTTTACAGCTTTAGTAAAGCTGTCCCGGTGCGTTGTCCCCTCCACTGTCCCGGTTCGCTGTCCATTCCATTGTCCTGGTTACCGTCCAAGCTTCTTTCTCGGTTCCCTGTCCTCTCCTCTGTCCCTCGCCGTGGCAGTCTTTATATCTTGTGGTGTGTCTCGCCAGCCGCACCGAAGTCGCGCACCTGTTTCACTTTCTTTGGCACGGCTCTAAGCTCACACGTAGTGATGTCATTCAGCTCAAGGTTATCATTTCGGCAGTTGCATCATTACCCAGTTCACTGCTAAATGAATCCGTTTTCCACTTTAGCTTTTTTAACATTTGGAATGTTAGGCTTGTGTATTAGTTACTCGTTTTGTCGCTAGAATAGTCCAAGTGAGATCCCAGTTTGCAGTTTGAGTGTCGTATTGGTGTGGAGGTCCAAACTCAAGGCACCAATAGAGTCCTCTGTCTTACGGTGGATTAAAAAATGGTTAAAGGATTTTATAAAGCTGAATTGTTATCACACCTGCCTCACAAACGTAAAAATGTACTTAAGCTGTACGGTTATTTTTTTGTGGTGTTTGTTTTCGCCATAATGCTAGGTGTACTGGGTTTAGTTAAATCAAACATTAATTGCCAAACGAAATAATGTTTGCCCGAGACTTTAAAAACATCTTCAAGTAATAACAAGTTGGGCACACAGGACTGTAATAAATAAATAAATAAATAAATAGTGCATAGAGTAACTTCCAAGTAGGGCTGTACGGCGGCTTTGATTGTACATTCTCTTTCCTTAGAAAGGTATCTGTAAATAGCTTACACTGAATGAACAATGGTAAAGAAGTGCATGAAGAGCATTGTAAGGTAATTATTCAATTTAATTGTAACTGATGCATAAATTGACCAGTGTAGATTGGTTGATAAACAGTTATGAATTTAAGTGATTAAACCGAATTTCAGACTGGAGTGCTGGGGTTGTTCACAAGTTATGAGTGCGAGTGCATGAAAAAGAAGCTGTTGCTAAATCGAGTAGAGCTGGTTTGAATGCTCTGGCGTCTCTTCCCAGCTGGGGGGTGAAAAGAGTCATTGTGTATGCTTGTGCTTTGGAGATGCAGTGTTTATTAAAGGTTTCTTGCAGTAATTTACATGCCACCATAAGTAAAAGGGTAAAACATACCTCCAAATAAAATGAGAATAATAAAACATCATTGTACACTTGGGACTTTAACAAGCAGCCTCCAGGGTGTGCATCCGTGTCCTTATTCACACCATACATCAGTCATTTACGGAGCATTTCATCTGGTCTAGTGTTCAAATTACTAGATGGAAATTACATGCTTGATAATTTGCAGTTTTATGGGATGTGATGGTCTTGATGTGCAAGCGGTATTCCTGTGATGGAGGAGATTAATCCTTAGTGATCATCTCTGTGAAGGGTGATTGCAGGTCTTTCCAGCGGCTCACTAGTGCTGTTTAATAAGTTTAACTTATTAGTGATGTGACAGTGTTCTTTGCAGGTGGGCCCCCGGGACCCGCGCGCTCATGCTGCCCCCCTGCTACATGATGACAGCCCTCCTGCGCCCACTGACCGAGAGGTGAGACTGAATGATTTGAACCTTGCACTCCTTTTTAAATAAACTTTTTCAGGCCTGAGTTCACTGTTCAATGGAATCAGTGAGCTTACAGCCATGCAGATCAGACACTTCATTTTTTTTTTCTTTCCTAAATATTTTTTTTCCGGGATATAACTGAAGCATCATATTTTTCCTGATCACAGATTGTGTTCCCTGGTACTGTGGATTTTTACAGCTTCCTGCCCATTAGAAATGTGATCGAGGAAGTCTTTTTATGCATTGCTGCCCCTTCACTGGGGAAGGGGGGTGTGAAGATCTGGGAAATGGCTCAAGGGGAAGCATGAGAAGAGATGTAATGTTACAGTTAAAGCAGTTACTCATGGAAATATGTATCTTTGTAAAACCTTAAGATGTGCAGAATCTGTGTCAGGTGATTCAGGTTGTATTTCTCTTATAATGGGATAGTAATTATGGCCGGAAAGAGTGTAGTAGGTAGAGCTGTTTGTGATCGTTGAGTTGTGGACACTTTGAGTGCTGCGGTGGAGGCGTTGCTGTGCTTTGCCCATCGACCTACGATGGAAAGACTCAGCTGGGAGGTGGATGTTTGTGCTGAGCATAGTGAGAACAAATCGGCAGCTGCTGATTATGGCCCCATGACACTCTGATCAGGACCTACTTGGGGGATGTGGATGTCTGATCAGGACCTACTCGGGGGATGTGGATGTCTGATCAGGACCTACTCGGGGGATGTGGATGTTTTCCTCTTTCATAATCACTGTCCCACTGTGCCATAAGTGTGCTGGAAAAACCTGTTTGTATTACTGTATATCCCTTTGAGTTTCATATTTATATTGGTTATTTAAATATGTTCAGAGGTTTGTTATTGTGGGGATTCTTCATTAGCAGGAAATACAAAATTATCATCATTCAAGTGCAGTTATTTCCTCTTTGGAGATGTTTACTCCTGGCCCAGTCAGGCAGTGAATCCCTTAACTTTCCAGTGGTGATTTTGGCAGACTCAGTTTAATGGTTTACACAGAACTGATGACTTACTTGGGAGCGTATTTTATCACCCCTTGGTGTAAAGTTCTTTCTCGTATTGCTGCATTATGTGTTCAGTGGTCTTACCTTTCCACTTGTATAGATGCTTTTAGAATGTCAATAATAATTGGCTGAATATCTGGTATGTACTCCAGTGGTGTTAGCAATTTTAACTGGAACTGGTATTGCTCTGTTTAATGAAAAAGGATCCACTTGTTTTGAAATCCATCTGTGCTCAAATGTATGAGTGGAACACAAATGCAGCAGATCTATCACTCTTATGAAGACCAAGTAACGGTGGAACATCCAAATGAAGGTGTTAGGAGGCAGAGGGCTGGAGAAGAAATGGAAAAAAAAAGAAAAAAGTTTTGTAGAACCTTCCCAGGAGCCCTATTGAGTCCATTTTGAATCAAATGTCATGAAGATCAGGTCATCTCATGAAATGGAGGAAGCTTATGAAGGTGTGGTGAAGTGAGAGGCCAGCTACACCCCACAGTTTCTGTGCTTATTGGTCGAAATCATGCTCAGAGATCCACAATCTCTTCAGACCACACCGATTTGGTCTCTGTGCCAGAGTGGTGTGCAGGGACGCACTTTGGAGAAAAGTGCCTGAGGCTATTTCAAAAATGACTTTGTTCCCTGGCCTTCTGAAAAGGAGACGCAGCCCATGCTGGGGGCTGTTCATGCATCGAGGGCCGCTGTTCAGAAAGAGGAGCTAAGAGCTTTTTGCCACGGGAGACGAGAATAATGGCAGCAGATCATGGAGGAGATCCGGGTTCATTTAGCAAGAGATTAAGTTCAGAGTGATAATTCCAAAAGACTGGAAACTCAAATTATGGACATATATCAAGTGAGTCCATGTTTTACGGGACTAATAAAACATGTTATAGTCATTTATGGTAAATTTCACAACTGAGGCAAAATGGGTGGATATGGGGCGGTGATTGAGTGGCAGTTTTTGAAAATAGTGTATAAACTAGACGGATAATAAAGGTTTCTGTAACATAGACTATTTAAATACAAATAAATGATATTGTGAACAGCCAAAATAGAAGATCTTTGCATATGAAATGTCTTAAAATGCAGGAGGGGCGCTTCAGCAGCTGGGGAATCAGTGGTCATGATCTGGTGATCCAGAGACACAACTGGTTCTGAAGGGTCAGTGGGTCTGTTATGCAAGCAGTGCTCCAGGCAGTCAAGCTGGGTCAAGATAACCTCTTATCTTGGAGCCAGAAGAGAAGAAAAAAGATATGTGGCAGGGTGTCTTGCATTTATGGATTATACTGAGAAAGTTAACTTTTTGTTTCTACAAAAAAATCTCATGTTTGTGAGAATGACCCAACTATGGCAGCATAATAAAAAGAATCAAATGCTGTGTGTTTTTGCGACTGTGTGGGAGACCTGACAGAGGTTTGGAACAGCAAATAGGGATGACGGCTTCACCACGAGGGAATCACCCCAGAGCAGGGTCACCCTTCTGAAATGGTCACACATTATCATGTTGTTTACCTTGGGATTCCAGTCTCTTTATCATTAGGCTAATCTTGGGCAAATTAGCTTGGTGGGGTTGAGTAAAAATCTAAAATGTAGTTATGCAAGACCATGCAATGATGACCCATCTATTTAAGGCCTAAAGTATGAACTTGGGGTGGTGATTCTTGAATGAGCCATGTAATAAATACATTGGAAACCATTTATAGTGATTACATGTGTCTGGGTGAAATTGATCACTATAAGCAGATAATCATAACATATTTGTCTCTGCCAGATGTATAAGTATTACATGAATATGACAACGTCACTATTTGCATAATTTTATTGGCTATTTCAAAATACAGTGCTGTCATTGAGAGAAAATGACACTCTGTCATGTCTTCGTGCACGCAGCATGAGCCTCAGGTAGCTTGCCGGGAGCAGACAGGTTACCACAAGGCAAAGTAGGGCGATCAAATTTAAAAAAAAAAAAAAAAAAATTACAGCGGTTTTACTTTTTCCATATTATTATATTTATGTTATTTTTAAAAAGCCCCAAAAATGAACATGAAGTGGACTACATGATTTCTATAAGTGAATTATTTAAACAGTATTTGTACAGGAATGATTGTCTCAAGCTGTTTGAAACATACAAGTGATTGATCACTATAACCGTGATCACTGTATGTGTTTTGTACCATACGTAGATTCATGATTGTAAGTATTAATGCTTAATAGAGGGTGCTTTCTCTGGGCTGTTAGGAGTGGTAAGTATAGGTGATGTATCTGAAGTGGTAAAACGTTCCCGTTGTAGATTCCTCCATATGTGCATGGACTGTGTGGGATAATCACACATGCAAATGGCACATTCTCAACATTCCTATAGCACCTGTGCCACATGTGGAGGACCAGCATCAAACATAGCAAGGAAGTGTGTGGATGCTGGTAATTCAGGTCTGTGAAGATGTGAACTGTGGGCCTCTGGGCTCACTGGACGATCCAGCTGGTGTCATTTAATCTGGATGGAGGTGTGGCTCTGAGGGGGGAAAACACTGCATTCCTCAGCTGCTAGAGAACAGTGTTGTATGTCTGCTGCATTAGTGCACTGAAACCTAGCCCTTGATAGATCCTTGTGGTCATGTGACCCAGCTTCAGTAAGACTTTGTCATGTGACTTGGTTAGCTGTCATTCTCATAGCTAGTCAGTACACTGGATTACAGTCTGATCTTATTCTTAGACATTGAAATGGAAGGCGATGTTATTGTGGTAGACCATAAAACATTTAATGATGCCCGTGGTCTGGAGTTTGGGGAAAACCCCATGATTATAAGGGTCAGGGGTTCTCAGATATCTGGACTCTGTGCCATATTAGTCAAAGTTCAGAACCAGTGAGACAAATCCCAGGAATAGTATTTGGATGGACAGAGTTCATGCCTCTTGGCATAGGAAAGCCAATACAGAATTGTAGGTCAAACCAAGAATCATTTCTCTACTTTATGCATTTCGTTTTTTTAATCAAAAGTAAATCAATCTTTGAATCTATTAAAGCATTTAAGTCATCTTTCACAGTTTTTTTTTTTTTTGCCTCCATGCAGCCTTTATCTCTGAGCTTTCCGTGTACGTCCTTGTGAGATCTGTCTCTGTCAGATGCTTACGCTGCGCCCTTTGAATCACTGGGGCCACAGAGGCCTGGCAAATGGCCGCTGTCAGCTGACCAGGTCGCTCCTGCGACCTTGTGGCACATGGCTCCATGAATCTGCTAGCTGGGCCTCCCTCTCCTCCCTGCAAAGGGGGTCAAAGGACGGATACGGGGCGAATAAGGAATGAGAGGAAAAGCAGAGAGAAACCAAAGTAGAGGAGCCATGAGCGGA
>JAODKF010006778.1:0-12145 GCA_026779585.1 Mormyrus proboscirostris
ATGCAGTTTTACAGAATATAGTGTATTTGTTGTAATTTGATGCACTATGATTAAAAAAAAAAAAAAAAATTCGGCCCTCACATGGTCACATTTCTTCTCAACCGGCACTCACCCTAAAATGAGTTTGACACCCCTGTTCATAATGTAGTCTAACCTGCGGAAATCAGACTCAGAATGGTGTGACATATTTGGGCCAGCTGGGGTAGCTTTTTTAAGCACAAAATTCTGAGAAGTGACCATAGGCAAATGCAAATGTAAAATCTGTTAATAGGCAGAGTCATGTATTTTCTAAGAACTCCACGACAGTCACTGATCACCCTCTGAGCTAACTCATAAAATAACAAAATCAGCCCACTTAGGTTTTCTATTTTGCTTGTGGCATCCAGATCAAATTTACCTAAATGCCTTTGAAACCAAAACTTCGAAAAGCCTTTTGGTAGCTTTGAGTAGTTTTAATATTTAAGCAGGATTTCTGTCTTGAAACGAAATGCATGTAAAAAAAATGTTAGTAGTCACTCTATAGTAATAAGCGAAACAGATGTGAGCTATTCTTGCATGACCAGGAAACAGAACCCTCTTCTCCCATCCTACACGACAAATTCAGAGCTGCTGCAGACTTCCTGCTGACGGATATAGGATGGCTTGTAAGTTTAATCTCAACTACAAGTATGAGGCAGATGCAGAGGAAAGGCTTTGCCCAGAACTGATAACATTCTGCATTCAGGACCCATATTAAAACGTTAAACACTCACCATGCAAAGCCAATTTGCTCAGTTTCGTTACCACAGAAGTTCAGATCTATTAATTTTTAAATCATGGTGGGATTAAACTGCCAGCACGACAGCAGATATGGTCCCATATTCTATTCATGTTCAGCTCAATATACAAAAACTGAATTCCTTCAGTACATATAGAGTAGTATAGGTGGTGAAGGTTAAGCCAGCCACCAGGGGGCGTCGTTAGATCTATTTTAGGGGGGCTTTAGTTCCCCCAAATAAATGTGAATTTATTGGCGCAAGTCATTAATAGTTTTTTTTTAATTTATATTAAAAAGTAAAGACTCACCCCCCTTTCCATTCATCTGTAACTACACCTCTGGCTGCTATTCAACCCAAATAATACAGAGCTGTCCCATAAGGCAAAACAAAATTCTGTGTCCTGTTTTGAACCAATATGAGATTTGTCCCATAATTTCGGATCATGCGATTGGCCGCCAATCCTAGGGCAAAGTTTAAAAAAAGGGATAAATGATGAGTATGGGTCTTCGTCATTAAACTCTCCATGGTCATCCACAAAAAGGGACAGCTGCTGGGGCAGTGGTAACCACCTCTGGGACCTGGGTGCAAGTCTCCGCAAGGGTTCCATGTGTGTGGCATTTGCATGTTCTCCCCATGTCATTGTGGGGTTTCCGGTTTCCCCCCACAATCCAAAAACATGCTGAAGCTAACTGGAGTTACGAAATTGCCCATCAATGTGAGTGTGCCCTGTGTTGGCTTGGCACCCCATCCTAGGCTGTTCCCTGCCTTGCACCCGTAGTCTCCAGGTTAGGCTCTGGTCCCCCCACAATCGGATAAGTGGCTTCAGAAAATAGATGGATGGATAGATAGATGGATGAATATTCCAAAGAATTATACTTCATACTCAGACTGCCATATTATAATAAGTAAAAACTGCTTCCGGGAAGCAGGCAGAGCCACACATGTTCATAAGATCACCCGCAAATCTCTTAAGATTTTTTTTAGTCTGTTTGGTTTAGCCTGTTTTTGTTTTGTTTTATTTATTTTTTTACATATTTGGAGCAATGGTAGGTATGTTGGTATTCTGCATGTAAGAATAGTATAATAGTAAGAATAGTATAAAGAATAGTATAAACTCAAATCAATAATGGCTGAGTCAAAACACACTGACCATGTGCTTTTAGTAGAAATGCTGACTTGTTCTGACTTCAGCCAGGGCAAAAGGACAGACAGACAGATACTCTCAGCAAACTTTGTAACTCCAGACATGACCGAAACCATTGCAGAAACACAAATAAAAACAAAACAGTTAAGAGATACAACCTACGACCTGTCCTATTGGACAGTCATGACTTCTAGCTTAGGTTAACTCAGCTAACTGAGAAATCTTGCTTTGTGGAACACACCCTAGCCCCCCCTTAGCTTACATGACACCACAAACACAATTAGCATTACCTGCATCACCATTGCTAAAAACAATAAATGAATCACACACTTCAGTACCTCAGTGGGAACAACAGCCCACAGTGGGGGAAAAACCTTGGCAATTTAAAACTGACATTTAAACTCATATTTTATGCTGGCATATTCTCTTTCCATCTTCTTAAAGGCTCACGACTCATTGCTTTGTCTTGTGTGATTTTATTGGTGTTACAGTATTTTTTTATTTGTTGTGAGGTGTCCTTGAGTGACCTGAAAGATATATTTTAAAAAAGCTATCATTATGAACCCGGTGTTAGAAATATTTTGCTGCTACTGAGATATATTCAAAGAGCTCCAACATTTCACAATCAAACCAGCAGACCTCCAGCCAATGTGATTGATATATCTTATCGAGAATTCGTTTTGTTTTCCGTCTGTTGTGAATAATATCGATGTTTCGTGGAGTGTGTTTTGGTGGAAAATGCTTAACATATATGCCTGATTGCGCACCAAAGTTACGAGCCTGAGATTGCTGGGTGCGAAAATCAACATATTTTGCGTTTGTCGTGTTTTAAGGGTTAATTTACTACCAGTTTAAATGGTGATGAAATATGCAACCCTGTATTAATCTGTAAAAGGTACATGGTGGCTAATTATACTCCGCCCCCTAACAAGAACCAAGATAAGCAGTTGGATTGACTTTTTATTTTAAAATGACCACAAAAGATAATTATGTTAGTCAAAATGTTAACTCCACCCTCAACACAGCTGGCTTTACTAATCGGCACCTCATTAAGTTAAATTAAGTAACTAAAGTAACTAAATTCAAGTAACTAAGTCAGGGGGCAGCTGAGGGTAATTGTGCCCTATGTCATCCTGATGCTAAAATTGTTAGTTGATGGATGTTGTTCATTGCCTTGTTTAAGCAATGCTTAAAGCCACTTTACGGAGTTCCCAGAGTACCATTCAAATGACACTGATGGCATTGATATGGTCATCGAAAATAATAATGCTTTTTACATTTCAAACAATCTGAGGAACCGACAGTTTCATTTTTCTTCGTGTTACGTGCCTATTTTAAATCTCTAATGCAAGACCGTCATCACGGCAGGTTATGTTTCCCAAATTGACAAGTAAAACATCAATAAGGTTTAGCGAAATTACATTTTACACAATTACAATTACATGGATTTTAAAGTAAAATCCTAACGCACACATGCGGGTTATTAAACGAGGACGAGCGAAACACGCAGCCATTTCAACCAGAATAAATAACTTTCATCTATAGGTATAAAACAGAAAACTTTGTATTATTCTTATTCTCTAACTGTAGGCCTATCTTACCTATACGGGCAACATTTGATGATATGATTCATATATTTCTAAAAAAGTAAGAAATGTATTTATTCGTTTAATTAAAATAATCAAATTCTAACTACAGTTCTTTCTGTATAAATTGCGTAGCCTATATGAACATTATGAAATCATTTGGCGTGTTTCGATAGACTGAGCAAGAACATCGAGTTGTGTTGTATGATTTTGCTAAATATAAGTAAAAGCTCTTCTTACCATACAGTCCGTAGTTCATCCTCGATGTCCTTCTCCGAATCGGAGCGCTGACACTGACCTTCATTCATTGTTAAACACGGTATTTCTCTTTCCCGATGTCTCGCAACCACGGTATGTATATTCAGGATGAATGCCGGTCCAGGTGTTGCTTTCAGCTGCGGTTAATGTTTTATTTGTTTCACTTTGCGAGGCAAAGGAGAAGTTGTCGATCGTTCACGCCCACGTCGCCTGTAGTACAGCTACAGAAAGCATTGGTCCGTCGCAATCACGAATTCAACCTGACGGCTATTGATTTAGTAAATACCTATACAGGCTACCCTTAATAACCTTAATGCTAATAAACCTGCCACAAAAATCAAAACAAACAAACAAACAAACAAACAAAAAACGTAGAAATCAGGAGCGGGCTGTTAATCTAGTACAAAACGTCTGACTTCATAAAGACAGACGGGAAAAAGTTAATATTTTGAGTTTTTTTTCTTCGAAATTAGTACTTATTAATCCGTATAAATACTGTATTTGGTTTGCCACAGTACGACCCGAGACACTAAGAGAGCTTTTAGGCTGCTGCTCTCGGTCGTACAGTATCATGGACACAGCCCTACCTGCTTCTCCATTCCAAAACACAATGCAAACTTGTTTCAAGAAAGAAATAATAAAAAACCTAGAGATAACTTGCGCCCCCTTTCGCTACTTTCCATCTGATGACCATTTCCTTTTTTTTTTTTTTTTTTTTAACTTTTTTTCGTCGTGTTGAAATCAGTGGCGGGAGGACCAACGGAAGGTAATGTCACAGCGAAATGAAATCTGAACACAAAACTGACGAATTTCAATCTTCCTCCGAACTTGCGAGACCCTTCTATTCCCAATACCGATGTTTAAAACCCTTAACTGAAGGTGGTGTATTTTTTTTGCCAGTTTCAGCCTATAGGAAACAAACGGCTCATGTAGTGTAACACATTTACATTTATTTAGCTATGGGTGACCATATTTTGCTTTGCAAAATAAAAAAAAAAAAAAATAAAAAAAATAAAAAAAAAAAAAGGGCACCAAGGGCAGGACGCAAAGAGAGGCGTCAAAGCAATGCTAATATGCACAGAAAGTATTTTAACTGTAGGAAGTCAACATGAAAAAAACGATAATTTCGGTCATATTTAGGACAAGTCGAGGAAAAAGAGGAGGCGTGGTCATCCTAATTTAGCAGAGGCTTATCCAAAGTGTCATGCAATTGAGAAAGTCAACGGCCAGCCCTGAAGCACTTCAGGTTAAGGGCCAGCACTGGATAAAGGGTACATGCTATATATATTTAATATCTTTAACATTGGATAAAGGGCCATCAAAACCCTCTCACTGACTGTGAGATCAGCTAAGTTAGTGTCTGAAGGGATGTTTCTCAATACAGAGAACGCAAAGATAGTACTTGCCTTGGCAAAACGTATCTTGCTAACTTGCCACCTAAGAATGAACTTGGGGCGCAATCATGGGATCGGGCTTGTTTTGCTAGGGTGCAACCGATATGTCGTTGATATTTGGAGCAGAGCGTGACCAACATTCAGGGCTTTTTACCATCCTATGTACTTGTATTCTTAGCATTGGAACTGGTCTTTGGCAATGGAAGATGATGTAAAATGTGTACACAAAAGCACAAGTATGATCAAGTAAGCATATCGAGAAATACCCCGGGCCTCATCCTCCATGTCCATATAAAAGGTTTGCTGCCACCTGATTGGCTCCCCAGAGCTAAATCCTTCACTACTTTTCATCTGATAACCAACAGTTTTTCCTCTTTTTAATTTTTCTCCACTGAGTATCCCCTCAATGTTCAGTATTACAACAGGTATGTGCTTAAAAAGTGTTCTAAAGGAAAGCCTTTTTTAATAAATATATATGTGACCAAAAAAAACACCAATGTTATATTAAAGATTTATTTGCAAAATTTTATAGTGTAGATTGGGTTTATAGGAACACACACTGACACCCCTAAAAGGTACAGTGCAGTGAGAGTAAACCTGCACAATCTACAATGATTGGTACAAAAGATTTACTGCAGCAATGTTTACAGAGCGGTATAGAAGTGCAATGCATACCTTGCATGTGTATTCATCATTGTACAAAATTCTTGTTTCAAAACCGAGCTACAAAACAATAAGAAAAAGCTCATTTATTACAGTGAGATCAATCTGCCTGCACATTTAATCTGCACAATACAAAAATGTTTATGAAAGCAGTGCATGAACGTAAGCTCATGGGAGTTTTACTTACACAAAAATGTTCTGAGGGCAGAAGGAACAATGATTGGTTCAGAGAGATAACCAGTCAAATTGTAGAGGAGATGGGTCCTAGCAACTAGAGCAGGCAGGACCAAAACATCTGATTGGTCTCACCTACTCTACTTGCTTGGGCACACCTCATCTGTTTGGTTCTCTCTCTGAACCATCATTATTCCTTCTGCCCTCAGAACATTTTTGTGTAAGTAAAACTCCCATGAGCTGACCATAAGGCCACATCTGTCTCCCATGCATGAAGAAGGTACACTAAAATTTACATTTTCATTTTGATATTAGAAGTGCATGTAGGCTGCTAATATACTAAACAACTGTCAGATGGCTTGTAAACAAATCACCAGGTATCATGATGTCATTAATAGAATTTGTGCAAAACAGGACAAACTAGTTCATCAAGTAACAATGGCATCAGTAAATTTGATGACATATCACTGTAGAATGCAACAAGCACACACTGAGGGACTTCCCAGAAAAAGGTAAAGTCCTGTACTGAATAATGTATTGTCCAATTTATGAAAACCAGCTGAGCCAGTTACAACAGCAGAACAAAAATGCAGCAATAGATTCAATTTAGCCGAAGATAGTTTTTCTCTGAAATTTATCACCAACATCTCTCAATAATGCATTGTGTCTTGCCTGAAGTGACCAAATGTGTGCTTTCTCACAAGCAGTGTAGGGGACAAAATTCTAACATTTTATATCATTTCAGGCACACATCACTACACAAATATTGGTCAGCTATGCTGGCAATTATAGTGCACCCACACTAGACAATGTAAATGAAAGAGTTCTGGCAAATGTTGGTGCTTAGGAATGCACAGAAACCAACTCAATCACTCAGTGTATTCAGAAATGCTACATGATACAGTCATATAGTCATTCAAGTCAAGTACTTTGAGCCTGCCCAGTAAAGACTGCCTTTCAAATATATCGACTCTTGAAAGCCATAAATGAAAGTTTCAGCCTACAGGAAACAAATGTCTCATGTAGCATAACACATTGTATTGAGCAGGAGTTTTTACCCAAAGCGTCATGCAAGTGAGAAAGCAGGGTCAGCCAGTCCCTTAAGTACCTGGGGTTAAGGCGCTCAAGGTTATCTCAGTCTTTATCACTCAATAATAGGCCATCAGAATACTGTCATTGGCTGTGCATCTCAGATCAGCAAAGGTAGTGTTTGGGTCAAGAACTGGGTCTCTGCTGAGATCAGGAGACAACAGAGTCTGTGGGGCTGCCACCATGTCTGAAGGCCTCATTCTCCGGGTTGACAAGAAGGGGCCTGCCTCCACCTGATTGGCTCTCCAGAGCTGCCAGCTGATTAGCTCTCCAGAGCTGAATGCTTCTCTTCCGCTCCTCAGGGTTCAACCTGTCCAGCTGGGCTGCTTTCATCAGGTCAGTCGGGAAGATGCTATTGCTGAGGCTGCGATACAGGATCCTACAATGAAAAATGCTGCAGTTTTAGAATCAGCTCCTGAAGAACATAGCAGCAGGTGCTGTCATGGTCCAGGAACCATTTAAGGGACATGAGGAGGTATACTGCCACTGTTTGTGTGAGGGTACATTGTATCTTACTACCTAAGGCATTTTTATATGGCAACATCGAATGACAGTTGAAGCCTCCATATAAAACAAAACATACAGCCCTGGAAAATTAAGAGACCACTCCATATTTTTTTTTAAATCTGCATTTTTAAATCCTGGTTTAATCCTGGTTTTGCTGGCAGAATGCTATGCTGTGATACAGGCTGCTTCCAGGCTAAATGGGCCTCATTCACCAACCGTTCTTACGAGCAAATTTGTTTTTATAGCCCACTTAAGCACTTTTTACGAAGATTCTGACATTCACCAATGTTTTCTTATCTGAATTTGTTCTTAGCTAAGAACAGTATCTACGCACACTCAAGACCATTTTTATGCACATTTGAGTAATGATAGTTTGTTCAAAATAATCGATTATAGCAGTTTTGTTCATTCTACAGTTGATAAAATTATAGTATTTGAATAATTTATAAAAGTAAAATATAAAAAATAATTTTAAAGTGTATAAATTATTTTCATGGTAGTAACAGCGATGTGGATTATAAATAGGTCTGCTTCTGAGCATTGGCCTTGCTATCAAAATGGCATTTCTGTTACTTCTTGAAGAGCTTGCCAATCGCGCTCTGAGAAGGGAGTGCATGTTTGAAGATCATTTGGATTTATTTGGCACACAGCGTTCACAGAGAAGGTGGTATCTTTCCATGTATCAGTCTTCTTGGGGGATTTATATCCACTGGTTACTCTACTAAATAACATGTGTCTATTTGCATTTACCTCCTGTACAGTACAATCCCGTTATAATGAGCTTCAAGGGACCTGGCAAAACAGTCCATTGGTTATCCAAGTTGGTTATATCCAGAGTTGCTGTATGCCCAGAACATAACTATAGGACACCATTTACTCATACTACACCCCAGCAGACACACTTGTATAGATTATTATATTGTACATGTAGTAATCCAGCTTTACCTGAGCAGATGCGTGACTATTATTAATCCCAACTAGGTATCTGCGCTGGATATCACCGGCACGCCAGGCGCCTTGTTGGCAGAGCTGCATGTCCAGTATAACCACACAAAACTACAGCTAAAAGCGGCCCTTCGGACCAAATTGTTTGTCCGTTATAAGCGAAATTCCGTTATATGTGAGTCCGCTATATTTGATGCTTTTTCTACATGTTCTTAAAGGCACACGGCCGGGACCAGCGGACCTGGTCCATTATAGACGATATTCCGTTAATTGGCGAATCCACTATAACGGGATTTTACTGTATTAATACTTCTACTTCAGCATTACTGAAGTTTTTTTTCCCCTCTTAGTGCCCAGCGGCTCACAACCTGCGCGTCTCTTCGCTATTCTGTGCATACGGCCCTATAACCTCATGCCTTTTTATGGGAAATTGCAGGACGTTGCAATTTGCAGAAATTGCAGACTATGGTAATTAGGACAAACTGGCACGTGCTTTCAGTTACGAAGACGTGGGATTCTCCATTCTTAGGAACAAAGGTGCAAACAATTCTGCTACTTAAGAACACGTCATGAATCCGATGTAAGTTGTTCTTAACAAATTTTGTAGGAACAAATTTAAGAGAATTCTTAAGAAAATATTGGTGAATGAGGCCCAATGTTTCTAAGACAGCAGTACTCAAGAACAATGTGAAGCAGGAGACACTGGGAACCAGCCAGATAAAGGATGAAACCAAGTGACCTTCAAAGGAATGGGAAACATTAAGTACAAGTTTGAACTGACCTCAAAAGATGTCCCCAAAAGTAGGGAAATTTCAGGTTCTACTACACTTTGGGGACAATTTGGTCCTCAAATGTGCTTTATGCAAACCCACACACAAAACCATGCTGTCTGTTCATCCAACCATTTTGTGTACCCACTTATCCTACTCAGAGCTTTAGGGGGTCTGTGGCCTATGGGCACAAGGCAGAGTATAACTCAGGAAAAGGTGTCAACCAATCACAGGGCACACACACACCATTCACACATACGGGCAATTTGGTAACTCCAATTAAACTCGGCATGATTTTAAATTGTGGGGGGAAACCAGAACACCCAGAGGGAACCCCATGACAACAAAGGGAGAACATGCAACTCACGTGGAGCCTCAAACCCAGGTCCCAGTGGTGTGAGGTAACAGTGGTAACCAGTGTACCACCATGCCACCCCAAGACGCAAATGTCTTTTCTAAATTTATTAAAATCAACAAATTGAAACTGTCAGTGTTAGACCCCCTGCTTTGCTGTTAATTGTCGGTGAAACAAACAATCTTCAGGAATCCAAAAAGAAATGATTTCATCTTAAACACATTAGTCTCTGGGAGGAGCCAAATATTCTACTTAAAGAACACAAAAGGAAAATTTACCCACGCAGGAAGGATACAAGAGTATTTCAAAGGTATTGAATATGATGCAGAGCCCAGTCAATCATAACTGAGGAAAATTAGGCATGACTGTGAAATGGCCTAAAGCTATGGATCTGTACAAAGAGCACAGATGTCATGGAGACAGCATAACACAACCAGCAGACAAGACATCTATGGGAAATGTAAAGTCCAAAGCTTCTTTGGCCAAGACACTGTTTATAGGCCAACAGTTACTCCATTGTGTACGAGGTGGGACTCACAATAGCTCTGATCTGCCCAAGTCTGGCAGAAGGCATTCGTGAGATTTAGCGGAAGATGATTTTAGGCTCTCATGAGACCTCAATAGGATGTTGTGGCTCCAGGGATTGGCGAAAGGCCAGTGTTACAGCCTCCAAACAAAACACACTCAAAGGGATAAAACAAAAGCTACATTGTAGTGGCTCAAAGAAAAAGAAGTTGACGCTGGACCGGAATCCAGGGTATCAGGGTAAGAACTGAAAGCTGCTGTTTACCACAACTGCCTTTTAGGCTTGACAGAATTCACTGTTATAGCAAATGTCCAAAATGCACAGAATAGTGCCTTATGCATATAGACCCAATGCTAAAATTGCTATCAAAGGTGCTCCTACAGCATATTCACTGAGGGGTCAACACTTTTAGCCTCTATCATTTTCCCTATGGTGTTCCCTAGAGTGAGGAAATAACTTTAAAGCAAAATGACATGATCTAACATCTGTCTATGTGCAGGTAGGTGGACTCTTTTCTTGGGTACACACCTGGGCAGCAGTGCCAGCACAGTCGTGAGGACACACACGCAGTAGAAGAGCGGGTCTGACATGTGCCGCACATCGATGCCCAGAGGGTTGGAGGGAGAGTTGCAGGTGACACACGTGCTGCTGAACACGAGTGTGAATACAAAGTAGAGGAGGGTGCTGCCCAGCAGTACTGTACCGTGCATCCATGTCTAAATCGGGGGGGGGGGTGTACAGGAGGAAACGGAAGGGGGATTAAATAGGAGAAATTCCGACATATTCTGACAATTTCTTACGCAGCGAGGCACATAAAGTGCAGAGATACAAATACATAGTGCAAAAAAACCTTAAACATAAGCAACCAAACAAAAATATGGCACTTTGGGCTATATTAGTTCATTGATGGCAAGCACAGACTTTGATATTGGTATTGAAAACTTTTTCCTTGTAGGGATCAAAATAGTGCCCCCACGAGGTAAAAGGTAACAGGATTTTATCACATGTGGGAAAATCCGTGTGGTTTACCCACACTGCTTTATTGTGTTGTTACCAAAGGAAGATGGTTACAATACGGAAAATGATCCAGAGTCTAGAGTGATTATTATTTTACATTATCAAGTTATTTATTTGGCTGCTGAGTTTTCTCTTGTTACTCGCATTAAATTAAGTATGTAAGTGATCTATAGATGATTTAAAGTATATAGGAGGTTGTGCATAGGTTACATTTTATATAAGTGACTTGAGCATCTGTGGAAAAGGGTCCTGGAATCAATTCCCCGCAGATACGAGGGGTGACTGTACTACCTGAGTACCTGCAACCACAAAGCTATAAGCACAATGTGTTGCTAACTGGCCCTCACTGTAATGCATATTCCTGTCTGCCGATCATGCTAACATCTGCAGGGAGAGTGCTACACGTGTGGGCCGGAAAGCTTTGCTCACCAGTGTCCGGCTCTCGATCACCTGATGCAGGAGGATGATCAACAGGGCCGAAGTGTTAATGGGCGTCCCAAAGGAAAATACACTGATGTCAGAGTCAGCATAGGCCTGAAACGGTAATGGAAAAATACTAAATCGACAAGGGAGCTCTCCTCAGGGCAACAAAGTATGCAAAACAGTATCTCAGAAAGCTATTTCCTTTTGTCTATCCAGTTAGAAGCAACATTACCAAAATTCATCAATGCTTGCATGTTATATCCTATTGAACTATGATAAACTGTGTGGGCAATCACAAAAGCCTTTGTAAAACATTTCGCCTTTTACATTTTTATGCCCCTATACATTGTAAGCTTTTAATTGTTTTGCTGTATAGTTAATCACAAGGCCGATGAAGCTAACTTCCCACGGCATACTGCTATATTCAACAGCGAGTTTGTGTTTTTATACTTGTCATGATCCGATCCTCCCGTGTGCCACGCCCCCTCATTTCCCACGTGTATTTCCCCGATTGTTTTCGCCTGTGTCCTGTTAAT
>JAODKF010006779.1:0-12126 GCA_026779585.1 Mormyrus proboscirostris
ATATATATACTCTGACAACAAATATGTTATTCCATAGGTTGTAAATTGTTGGCATGACCTGGACAACACAGAGTTTGACTGCTGGCCAATATCGCAACCTAATGATTACAATATGATTGACTGTGGAGGTAAAGTAAAGGCTTTGTTTAAGACTAGAATTTCAGCTGTTGTTAGATTATTAAGCTTTATTCTCCTGTCCTGGACATTGAGGTCAGTTTTGTTGATCCTGTCTCTTCCAACTCTTTACCTCATGAGGGTGTCTATGTCCTACCTAAACCCAGGTAGAGGTGGAGATTTCAGGTCCAGATTTTGTTTCAACCAACATGTTGAGTCACAGTCTGGATTTGTGCTTACTGGACCTGAAATCGCTACCTCCGCTTAAAACCTTTTAAACAATATTGGTAGACATTAGCTTTGTAAAAATACATTTAAATATTCATATGACATATATGTGTATTGAATTGCTCATTGTGACAGTAATGCAGAGGTGAATGCAGAGTTATGCTTATACTGAATCACAGCAATGGGCAGTAATATATGCAGCGTTGGATCCTAATCAGGTAGGTTGAAATACCCGCTTTGATATGTGGTCATTGCTGTGGCTGAGCAGGGCTTGAGATGGCGTGGGTGCAGCGACCTCCAGAAAAAGTCACCAATGGCGAAGAGTTTAATGTGACCTACTCAGTGACAGCATCGGATTCTTTCTATGAGTATGCCGTCAACAACAAGATATTCAATTTTAGGTAATTCCAAAAGAATTTCTTCTTTGACATTTTCGAGAAACCCTAAGGTGAATGGTTGACAGAGCATTTGTACAGCAGAATATCCCATAAGTACTTTTTGTTTAAGTTGACGTTAGTTGTAATGCATTCTAAGAGTACGTGGTATCTTATGACAAGAGCCGTGTTTCATTTTAACAGGGACGGATCAGAGGCCAAGAAGTTCTGTCATGAGCATGAATGTCCATCGAACTGGAACAGTGCCAGTGAGCACAACTGCTGCGTGTACCATGCCAACATCCACTCCTGCCCCCTTGCTCTGATGGTGGGTGTCCTGGGTTCTCTCGCTTGGTTAGTCACTGCTGAGCTTCATCAAAGGGATACAGAAAACAATATTCTTTGTTTGTACTTATAATGTAGAATAAAATTGGGCAATTTCATCAGCTAATTGTGTCTTTCATCAGAGTAATTACAAGGACAAAGAGAAAAGCGGAACTGTAATTATCTGACTAACACAATCAAAGTTGATTAGGGTATGAGGACATGCTGAAATATGACCAAGAACTACTTTAATAGGCAGCTGTTAAGGTCCATTTCCTCTTGAATTATCTGCATGACATAAACACAAAATTTAACCTTGACTCTAAGACCTTTCATACAAAAATCAAGTTGATTACTATAAACAAGTGCACTCAGTTGGTCTTTTAAACGTCAATGGTGCTCATAGAGGCAAGGCGGGATTTGTGGACCTTGGATACCTGATGATGGCAAGATTGTGACACATACGGTGTCTAAAGCAGGACGGATGAGCCAACAGAACTGGACATCAAAGGTGAGTTTTAGCCTAAATGACTAAAAAAGTGTGTTGGGCACATGTGCTGCGTAAATGACACTTTTCACCTGGAGAATTGTTTTGTGACTGTCACTTTCTAGGTGGTGCTGATCCATGTAGGTGTGACCTCAGTCATTGCTCACATTAAAGTTGGACAGATGCATGCAGCTTTAGAGACCAAGGTCCTGGTCGTCAATGCTCAAGGTCAGCAAGTCCTTGTCAAAATGCTCCATACATTCCATGCTCTTGTTGTACCTTTTGAGCACAAATAACAGAAGTGGCATATGTCTCCATGGTAAATGCAAATGGTACAATCAGTTATAATCATTCATGTACATTTTTGAATAGCATGGTTATGACAGATTGATAAAAAGTATCTATACATTAGATACTTTACATACATTCTATTTTACTCTGGAAGCAAGGGCTTTCACATTGGGCGGGACTGTATTTGCCTTAGTTGTGTGTGGGGGGGGGGGGGTTGCGGTTTTGATATGTTTCACGAAATTTCAATGGACACGCATGGAACGGTCACATTATGAAAGTAAAAAAGCTGCAAGAAAGATTTCAAAATATAAAAGATAAGTGTAGGAAAACAAAGCTTTCATCATTTAAAATAAGACTAACACTGTTATGGGTGCAATTTCACAAGTAAACATGACAAAAAAATAATTGATCCATACCGGGGCATCATGGGAGCCAAAATTCTGAGAGGGCACAATGCGAGTAGGGGGGCTCCTTTCCCCCAAAAAAGAGAAATTATCACGTACTGTAATATTCAGAAACGACAGGACTGGGGCTTTCTGTTTTTTTTTTTTAAATGACGCTGACATTTTTCCCATGCATCTTGACTTGGAGATAAATGGAATTCAGTGTTTTGATAAGTATAACCAATGACAGTGGTGAAAAACACTTTAGTCATTGCTCAAAGAAATCTCCTTTAGTAATATAAAACAAGATGCTATGCTGTTACAAGTCATGACCAACTACTGAGCCAGAACGGGCACATACTACCTCAGGTCCAATGCGCATGAGGCCACTGGATCCACATCTTAAAATGATTTAGTCTGATTTGGGATTACGAGGTACGTCACCTTTTCGAGATCTGAGCAGATGACAACTTTCTGTCAGCTCCTAAAAACAACTCATAAAAAGTCTGATGTGTTCAGTCAATGGTTGAAGGAGAAAGGATTTGACCGGTTGACTGAACAGTGCCATGTGAAAGTAAAAAAAAAAAAAAACCTGAGGCAACAATGCATAAAACTCAGAGATGTTCAGCTGCAGAACCTTCTACCTGTATCTACTGTCTTGCTTCTGCCACAAACATATCTGGCCAATAAGCAGAATGAATGTTCTCACATGGTCTGTAGTGGTGCATTGTTTGTGAAAGCAAACCGAATCGAAGGGAAAACGCTACACGTGTACAAACTCATCAACTGATTCAGACCAGACAAACCTACAGGTGTGGAAAGACCCTTAATCGCACTGTGCATGTACAGTGAATTGGCTTCAGTAATGCGCAGATTCATAATGAAAGATAAGGAACTTGTCTTATCTGTTTTATATGTGAGCATTATAGAAACATGTTCAATAGCAAAAGCTGCCATTATGAACAGCAATCGCAAAACACAAAAATATCGCTGTGGGATTTCGTTTTCCAATGCTTTTCAGCCCTATATATATACTGAAGCTTCAAGGAAAACTAAATTTGATTTTTAACTGGGGAGTAACAGTGACAGAACTGGGGGGGGGTGAGGGGCAGTGTCTCTGTCTGGAGGTACTTTGTAATTCAGATTATTTCCTTGCCTCTGTTACCCAATTTGTCAGTGTGTGGGGATGACATCTGCGAACCCAAGGAGAGCTGCCTCACTTGCCCAGCAGACTGTGGGCTCTGCCCCATGTCCATGACCATCAAGGTGTCCACTGGCCTCCCAATGGCCCTATTCTGCACTGGCTTCATCTTAATTGTAGCGGTAAGACAAAACAAAAAAAAAAAGTATAATTGAATTTAAAGAGCCACGGAAGTCTTATAGTCTGTCCATAAGCAGTGATATGCCATTGGCCAAAATATTGTCTCATTTTAGTGGCTTCAATATCAGAAGCAGAAGATGTTTTGGGATGAGAGCTGGATCATCAGTTATAAAGATATCATGTTCGGTGAGAGGTTGTTACATAAATTGTATAAATGCAGTAGTAACTCGAGGTCTAGACAGTAATGACTGAAATTGTTTTGCAGTTAAAACATACTGTGCGGGTTTCTCCAGTACTGCCAGCCTACAGCCGGGGAAAAGAGACTCCAGCGTCAGCACCATAACTGATGTGACGTTGTGCACTGTGGTCAACACTGTCCACAGGGAGGGCTCCATTCAACCGGGAATTTAGTGAGTGGACCTCATTCCCCTGAAATGTGATATAAACTACTCATACTCTAATATGTACCACCTTTCCTCTAACTGTGATGCAAATAATCAAAAAGTATTTGGGGGAAGGTATTGTGAAATATATATATGTGTGTGTGTGTATTATGTTTGTATTACATTGTGTGGACCAAATGTTCCCCACAATGTACTAAAAATGTGTTATTTTGATGTGGTGGGGACCATTTTCAGGTCCCCACAAAAATCTGTGAACGTAATCAAAAAACTGAAAATCTCATATTATGTACTTACGGTTAAGATCAGGGCAAAACCGAGTTCATGTGCACATATTTTCGGGAGGGGGGGTCCTTTGCTTTCACCGTATTCCTGTATTTTGGTCTGCTCCTGGTTGCACATGTCTAAGAGGTATCCTAGGCAGATGCCCAAACCACCTCGCCTGGTTCCTTTCCATGTGGAGGACCAGCATCTTTACTTTGAATCCCTCCCGGATGTCCATGCTGTACAAGCTTGTATCTGCAGTCTCACTGCATCCAATCCGATGTTTGGATGTTTATTTCCATTCAAAACTCTGCTTTCCACCCACCCATCTTCCAGCTGTTTATGCTGAGCCGGGTCATGGGGGGGGCAGGAGAACACAAGACAGGACTACACCTTGGTTACCTGCAATATTGCCATTATCTCTACAGGCATTATGTTTAGTGGCTTTGACTTAAACTAAAGAATGTTTGGCTTAAAGGTTAATATAACCAAGTAATCATTAGATATAGAGGTATGAACAAATGTTAGGATTTTTTCCATGTTTGTATGGATTTCTTGTTGGTCTTACTAAAACACTGAAAATCTCACCGAAGGCTGCAACACTGATTAGGTTAGTGATTATGCTTGGCATGGGTCATTGATCCCAACACCTGATGTAGACAGTGACTCAATTTCTGTCACTGAAATCCAGTGTGTCTCTGGATTCATGTTTTTTTTGACAGTGATGGACGATCAGTGGCAGTAAAACACATACAGAAGAAACATTTCACCATTTCAAAAACAATCAGAAAGGAGGTGAAAGAAGTACGGTAAGAATTATAGACCGACTACTTTAATATCATGCAATCAAAAGTGAATGACCAGTTCAAAGTTTTTAATTGGTCAATATTATTACCCAACAGGACACTGGACCACCCTAACCTGTGCAAATTTATTGGTGGATCTACTGAAGTTCCTTACATAAGCATTATTACAGAATATTGCCCAAAAGGAAGCTTAGCTAATGTTCTTTTAAATGAAGATATACCGATTAACTGGGGATTTCGGTGAGTATATTTAAATTTTTACATTATTATGTTCTACAGCTCACTGTGAAACTATTTTTGCTGTATTCTTTGCGAAACTTCAAGTGGACAGCTGGCTAAAACCCTTGATTCTGTCGCCCAGGCTGTCGTTTGCTATTGATATAGCTCGTGGGATGTCTTACCTTCACCAGCATAAGATGTTTCATGGACGGCTTCATTCTCGGAATTGCATAATTGATGATCGTTGGGTCTGTAAGATTGCAGGTATAATTGTGATAAAATCACTGTAAAAACAAAATTAGCATGTTTTGGTTTAAGTAATGAGACATCACGGGCCAGCATCAATGAGTGTATATACGTGTTTATTGTGAAATTTAATCATTTTATTCTGTAAATTAACCCAGATATAGGGCTTTTCAAAAAGTATTCAGACACTTGTGTTGTAGTGTTCGATGATCAGCCAACAAATTTTCTAAAGATATTTTGTTTTGCATTGTAGATTATGGACTTGCAGCTTATAGAAAAGAAGACATTGAGTTAGCGAGTAATGGTTACCCGTCTCGTAATTTCCACCGTATCTACTGTGCTCCGGAGGTCCTCCTTGGAACCTCTGGTTTCTTCACTGCAGCTGCTGACGTCTACAGGTAAAGATAACGGCAACACACTGGTCCTTAGGACACTGTGACTGGAGTACTGGATATTTTGGGCCTTGTGTCATACTTTTAAATATAACTCTGCTGTCACGTTAGGTTTTCATGCCTGCTTAGCAAATGTATGATTTTATTAAGCATTTCAATGAGTAATATAATGTATATAAATCGGTCTCATTCACAAATAGTATCCTGTTTGTGGGATGATGTCTTGCATTTATGTTTGGATTTCTTTGGATTGGTTTTTCTTTCTCTTTTAGTTACTCTATTATCTTGGTTGAGATTGCCACTCGTTGTGACCTTATTTCTGTGAGTATTCTGCTTTATTCCTTCGTTGAAGCCCCCTTTAAATGCACAGATTGGGTGTCGCCACTCAGAGCTGTTCATGATTTTACTTCAGCAGCATCAAATGGAGATGGTTAAGCTGGATGTCGTATGGCGTCCTCCTCTCCCTGAACTGAAAGCTGGGAAATCAGACAATGACTGTCCAAATGAGGCAGATTATTGTGAGGTCTGTAAACTGTAATTACTTTTGTTTCTATGTTGTTTTCAATTACTAATGAATGAATTCATTAATTAATAATATTGTTTATAAGTAGATGAAATACAAATTTTATAAATTTCCTTTGAGATGGAAATTCCCATCCGTTGATTACGCTTTCATTACTTATCTGACACACTTATATTTTGTTCTAAAACTATTCTTTTTCTGTTTAAAGGCGCAAACAACTTTTGAATTGCTGCTAAAAACAAATCTTAATATATGCTGATACTCTAAATACATATTAATACACAAGAAATTATTTCTGTTTATTTTATGCAAAATTGAGCATTGATCCTGTTACACTGTGATGTTAAACCACCTGTGGTAAGTGATAATTTCTAAACGACAGTTAAACTTTATGCAGCTGATAAAGAAATGCTGGTCTCATAATGTGACAATGAGGCCGACATTCGGGCAGGTGAAGAAGATGCTGGAGAAGATGAATCCACACAAAGTCAGCCCAGTGGACATGATGATGAACCTGGTACAGTAATGCTCAATGACCAGCATGAGCACACATACGATTCACACCAGGGCGTCACTGTGTTTGCGATATTGAGGGGGGGGGGCAGGGACAGATCCATTAAGTGACTGAGCCAAATCAGTCCTCTCACATTTTCTTGTATGATCCTGTATATGGTACCTATGTATGGGCTGTCTGTACATTTCAGTTTTGACAATATACATCCGATCATGTGTATGCAAGTTTTTTCCTGTCAGTCAGTAGATTAGATGAGAACCAAATTCTCCTGACAAATGTATTCATATTTTTAAAAGCAAAATACTGGAAAATATTGGGTGGGACAAAAACTACTGTTTTAATATTAGGTAGAACACGTCTATGGTATGCCTATAGTTTCATGGAACCATTAAAGATTTTCTGAATATAGACTAAATGTTGTAGTTTTACACTAGAAAATTCTTCAATGAGATGTCCTAAAGTGAAGCCTTTAAGTAAACATTCAAAACCCATATATGGGGGCTGGAATAAATTGTGGCATCACCAACCTTTGAAGTTAAAAAGCCAGTATTATTTTTGTCAACTGCTGTATATAAATATTTTGCACATCAATTCCAGATGGAAAAATATAGTAAACATTTGGAAGCTGTTGTGGCAGAGAGAACTCAGGATCTTCTCCAAGAGAAGCAGAAGACAGATCGTTTGCTTTACAGTAAGATATTCATCTACTGTTGGCTGTATTTCTACTGTTCTTTGGTTAGTTACCAATTTAATAATAAACATGAATTGAGGAAATTACAGTAAAGTATTATGCTGTCTTCCATCTTCCAACCACTTATTGTGGTAGCAGGGGTGGCATGGACCATATCCCAAGTATCATAGGGCAAAATGCTTGGGTAACACCCCAAATATGATGAAATATGAACAATATAAGTAACTAAGTATTTATTACTGTACTGCAGTCTAATCATAATAGTCTACGTCACCAAGAACGTCATAAGACATTTTGTTCCGCAAATATGTATCTCTTTTTTTATAATTAGAATACAATTCATACTTTTCATTTTACTGCAGGACCGTCAATAAATACATTGTAGTGTGTACAGTTTAGAAAAAATAAAATGACTCAGATGTGAGTTGTAAGTATGACTGTCAAATTCTGCACAATACGTGTACAAAAATATGACTTGCTTTTACATGAGAAGATCCATTTTATTAGGTATGCTACCAAAGCCAGTAGCCGACAATCTCCGCCAAGGCCGGACAGCAGAGGCTCAAAGCTACTGCAATGCTACAGTGTATTTCAGGCAGGTTTTAATGATTATATAGATGTGCGATGTGTCAGCTAATTCCTTGTGCTTTGTGTTGCTGTGGAATTCAGACTTTGTTTTTAGTCAAGTATTTACTTGGCTTTCTTTACAGCTAAAAACAATAACAACAACAACAACAAAAACTGTTTTGTGTTGCGTGCTAGAAGGTCAGTGACCTCTGTTTGTTTCTGATATGACAGTGATATTGTAGGCTTTACCCAGCTCTCAGGATCAAGTACGCCTCACCAAGTGGTGGACTTCCTGAACAAGCTCTACACAATCTTTGATGAGATCATTGACAATTATGATGTGTACAAAGTAGAGACTATAGGAGATGCGTGTAAGTAAACCTTTGAGTTTCAACTGGGACTACATCAAGGCTTACAGCACACTCCACACTCACCAACATATAATTTACAGTTCCCCTTAAACTTTATTCTGAATTGTAGTATATTTTATGTATTTACTTTGGAAAACAAATACTAAAATTCTGTGTAATGACCTTTTTACACATCTTATTGCAATTTTGATGACATGAGGAGGTTACAGGTCTGGGTAGGTTGTGTCTTGTACTGATTTAGGTGTTATAGGGATAATTCAGCTCTTAAGACAGGTGGTTAAATTTGTCCAGAAATATTTTCTTTTCTCTGTCAGATATGGTTGTTTCAGGTGTTCCAAATGAAAATGGGATCAATCATGCTGGGGAGGTTGCCAGCATGGCTCTTGACCTGGTCAGTGTGTGCCACACTTTTAAAATCCCTCACAAACCCACAATGCAGTTGAAGATACGGGCTGGGATCCATTCAGGTATAATTTTCTGTCAGCAATTTAATCATCGTGTAGAACGGACTTCATGTTATGTATTTTTTTAGACCATAATAGTTTCTAGACATTGCACTATGGTATTCGATATATTGACTGTTCTTCCCAAAGCAATAGTATGCTGATATTTTTAAATCTTGGAAGTTAAATGTGATAGCGGAGGGGATCCCATGATAAAATTTATCGCCAAGATTTCAAAATATCAATTCTCCACTACCTAGGCCCACTTTATTGATTTTTGTAAAAGAGCACTATATTTCAGGAAAAGTAACGTTTCAGATTAATTTCTGCCTATTCCCACAGGACCTGTGGTTGCTGGTGTCGTCGGCACGAAGATGCCGCGGTATTGTTTGTTTGGTGATACAGTGAATACGGCCTCGCGAATGGAATCAACGAGTGAAGGTAGGGAGAGCCGAGGACTTAAGGATTATGTTCATAGCCTCCGATGCATGAAGGGCATCTAACATTAGCATGTATCCATGTTATCATCGAGGCAGGATGCATGGTGGGCGTTCTTCAAAAATACTGCTACCTGCCAAAATGCATTCTGAATGACTGATTTTATTGTACAGAAGGTAGAAAAAGGTGTTGGTCAGTTAATATTAGGTATGTTGATTAGTTTATTATTCTGATGGGAGCTATTTCTGAAATCTTTTATTCAACTTGGCGGTGATGCAATAATTTGTCATTCAAGGAATGAAAAGCTGATTAAGACAAAAAAATCGATAAAGAATTTCATGGCCATACATTGAAGTCTTCATCTTGCCTTTTTAAAAGTAAATTTAAATAGATTTAGTCTATAGTGAGATTGAATATATACCATGTTCTATATTCAGAATGCTTCTTGTTTCACTTCTGATGGTTGTAAAAGTAGCTTCACTGCTGAACTAATTTCTGCCATATATCCAAATGAAAAGGATTTACTCGGTTCCTAATCTACTGCACATTAATATGCATCAACAGCTTTGAAGATCCAGTGCAGTGGCAGCACTGCTGATTTGCTCCACAGATTGGGGGGGTACATTTTGACCTGCCGGGGCTCACTCATTGTGAAGGTAACAGCCAACTTGAGGAGTTCTGCAGTTATGTCATACCTATAAAGCATTTATGAGATGACAAATGCTAGATATTTATTGCTGGTGCTGTAATACATATCACTTATACACTTATTTTACAGAGCACAACAATAAGAAAAAAATGCACCAAAATTACAACAAAATGTATGAAATAATATTTATTGCCAGCAGCCCAATCTGCAATTCGCACAAGTTCCTTTTGAAACATCCATAATATTCAATTCTATCTACATCATAGCCCCTTCATATCCTCCATGACCAATAAACTTTGTATAGATACACTATATTCACTTTCAGTAAATTAAGTTTAATTAACTTAATCTGCAACTGAACCTTGAATTTGAATAAAATTCGACCAATAATTAGTACATGGAAGAGATTTAACCTCCCCCATTCCTTCTACGCTTGATTTTTGTATTTCCTGTGAGACACTTAACATATCTTACATTTAAATCAAACCTGTTTGCAGGATGGACAACTGACACAAGCAGCTGTCTCTGCTTTGCAGGGTAAAGGTGAAATGAAGACTTGGTGGTTGGAAGCCAAGAAAGGACAGCCTCATTCGAAGGAGAGTATCAATCAGCCCTGTGATATGCCTGTGCCTGTCAGCAACTAGCCTCGGTGACTTTTTTCTTATAGTACATTGTATACATTTTTGTCCTAACATAAAATGTGTCAGAAGTAATTTTTTTCTCAGTTAATTGTGACTCTTAATTAAATTTATGCCGTATTGTTTTTTTTTGCACTTGCGGAGTTACTGTCTATTGTCTAGCATTCTGTGAGTGTGTTATTGATTTTCGCCTGTAGATGTGAGTAATAAGATAAAGTAAAATGGTAAGATAATATAGTGTATTTCAAAGGGTTTTTAGGTATATTTGGTTAATTTGCCATCCATTCATCCATTCTTAATACTGCTTGTCCAAAATTCATTACAGGTTAGCCTTCTGACCTACCTGACACGTTAATTCTCTTCTGCAGAACACTTTGTAAAATACTAAACCCTGACTGAAAGCAGAACTAAAGAACCCATGTGTGTGTATATGTCACTGAGTAACCACTTTATGTCCAAATGTCTGCTCCATAAATGTTTTATGGGTAGATGAGTTGTCCGTTGAGAGAAGCTGTTTTGCTTGTACACACCACTGTTGCACCAAAATGTGATTTGGAATTTCCTCATCATCCTTTTAATTGGACTGGCTATCCTCCTTTAATGTTCCACCAACAGGGTGTTTTAGCAACTGAATGGATGTTTTTGTTCATGACAAAATTATTTGTGAACAATAGACACTGTATTATGTGAAAATACCAAGAGAGTGGCTGTTTCTGAGATGGATTCAAAATAGTGTGCATCAAGCATATTAGCTGTTTTAATACTTAGTTGAACAACAAGTGAACCTCTTGACTGATTGTCCATACTGTATGTATTCTTTTTTTGTAGACTGTTTGTATTAGCAAACTGATGTATCAAATAATCTCCCCACTGGTTTGCATGTTATATATGTACTGTATAGTAGATACAAACACGCGGACACATATATGCATTCATTTGTTTATTCATACGTTCATTATTTTGCCTATTTGCTTATTCATTTATACCTATGACAGCCATTTGTGATATTCAAATATTAAGACCTTATGGAAGTTCTTCAACCTTATCTCTCGAATTGCCAACAATTCTTAATGCAGATTTTTACATGGTTAAATAATGGAAATTTCTGGAAATTATGGATTCTAAATGTGATTTGAAATAAAATTACAAATTTTAGTTTGGGGCGGAATTAAAAAAATAACAGCATGTCCTCTGGGTCACATTGTAGAACTTACATAATCAATAAATGATTAGCAATTTGGCAAAATTCTGCCACAACTATACTTCCAAATCCAATTTAAAACTGATTAACTGTAAAATTAAAACAGATTATGCATTATTTAGATATGCAGCTTCACTTAAAGAACTGCAGACATTCACATCCATTAAGCACATTGGTGGGTACAGTGACAGGCAACGTGAGCTTGAGTGACCTCATTGAGGTCCACGCTCTTCTCCCAGAA
>JAODKF010006780.1:0-12113 GCA_026779585.1 Mormyrus proboscirostris
GGAGCCTCTGCCTCGCTTGGGGGGGGAGCCTGGGGTGGCCGGGGGTCACCCCGCCTGGCTGGACTGGCCCTGTCATTGGCTGCTAGCTGGGGTCTCATCAGGCAGTGTGGGGCGGGACTCTCCCGGCCTGCGCCTGGGTATCAAATTTTTTAATGTTTGTTAGAATTCTGGCTGCTGCATTCTGTACCAGCTGAAGTTTATGTAAGGATCCAGACGGGCTAACAGTTATCACCAACAGTTATCAGACATCAATGTTAAGGGATGGACAGCTAGAGGGAAAGAAGTACCTTCTACATATTTCTCCCGGGCACCTGAGGGGATATTCTCTGATAATATCCCCCCTTCTATTCTTTCCACCCGACGTCCCCCATCAGTAGCAGGCTTTTTTTCTTCATGGCTACAATTACATTTATGAATTTTGTAAACTATTGTGATCAAACTAACATTTCTTTATAAGATACTGTCTTGACCTGCTTGTTCGCTCCTCCTGTGTGCCACGCCCCCTCATTACTCACGTGTATTATCCTGATTGTACTCACCTGTTACCTGTTAAGTTCTACCAGTCTTGTGTATTTTAGTCTGGTAGACCCGTCATTAATGTGATGCGATGTAATGTTTGTCGCCGTATGCTCCCCAGTCCGCCTATTTGCCTAAATAAACCCCCTTTCCCTGCATCAACAGCTCGTTCGCTTCCTTCCCCGCTCGCCTGCCGACCCGACTGATCACCCCGACGTAACCCCCGCAGATCGCGGATCAGCGCATCAATCTGCTTAGAGAGGTACTTCCCTGGCTAAACTTGCCAGAGGTCCAGGAGGACCCCGTACTGCAGGAACGTGCCAGCAAGAGCGGGACCCTCCTGCAGGAGATGACCCTGCTCACAGGCGATAGATGAAATGATGCAGCTGGAGGACAGACTTACCGAGAGAGCAGCTGCATGCTCTCTTGGGGGCAACCCCAGGTCCACCAGCCAGGAAAAGCCGGAGAAGAAAGGGGCAAAGGGAGAAAATGCTGGCGGACGCCTCGGCGATCTATTTGGAGGCGTGCTTTCTCTCCGCAGCCACTTCCAGCCTACCGGTACCCCTTGCCAGCCCTGCCGATGAGATGCTACCACCCCTGGCGGCTTATAACTTCTGGGCAGCACGCCTGGCCCAGAAAGGGGCCAGCGTGGTAAGGGACGCTATCACGCTGGTCCCACAAGGGACGCTATCACGCTGGTCCCACACAGTCCCGGGAGGCGCCGACCCTGGGTGCACTGACTGAGGTGCCCGCCACCGCTACGCCCACTGCACCGCCTGATGCTGCAGCCACTACACCTGTCCTGCCGGCACCGACTTTCCTGCCCTGCCTGTCCCAGCACCTGCTGCGACGCCCCCTTCTGGCCCAGAGTTGGCTGCAGCTGCTCCGCTTGAGCTTCCTTCTCTGTCCGCAGCTGCTCCAACCAAGCTCCCAGCTCCGCCCGAGGTTCCGGCGCCACCTCTGTCTGAAGTACCGGCGCCACCTCCGCCCGGGGCTCCAGTACCGGCCTCATCTCCGGCTGCACCCGCGGCCCCGCCTGTTGCCTGTCCTGGCGCTGCCTTCTGAGGCTCCTGCTTCACCCAAGACAGCCCCTGCTGCGACTCCGCCTGTCCTGCCTGTCTCGCCGGCTCCGTCTGTTCTGCCTGTCTCGCTGCCACCTGCAGCTATGCCTGCTGCCCCGGCGCTGCCTCCTGAGGCTCCTAGGCCTCCACCTCTTACTCCGTTCGAGGCTACTGCTCCTGCTCCAGGGCTGATGGCCCCAGTCCCTGTCACCGAGGAGGTCCGGGACTATCTCACCATCGCTTCTCCTCCCTTGGTGGAAGGAGAGGAAGAGCTTGAATGGGACCCCTCAGGGATCTTCTTACTGGGCCTCAGAGACTTGGGTGGGGGAAGGACTCCTCCACCATCACCCTAGCGCATGGATCCTGGCCTAAACCCTACCTTTCGGTGTCCTGAATAGGGGTCGAATCCCGCCTGCCCGTTCATCCCATGGCCGTGGTTTGGTGGCTGCCCGCGAGTCCTGTGGCTCGGCTCGGCTCGGCTGTTGCCTCCGGGACCCCCTCCGGTGCTTCGTCGTCCGCCTGTGGTCCCTCTGACGGCGCCTCATCGGATGACTCCTGGTCCCCCTGCTCCGACTTGGCGTCAGACGGCACCTTCTCCGGCTCTAGCTACTCCGTCACCTGCCGTGGCTTCCCCCTCCTGCCTGCGCCAGTGTCCCCTCCTGCTTCCTCCTTGTTTCCTCTGTCGATCCCTCCATCTGTCTCCTTGCCCCCTTCGTGGTTCCCTTCCTGCCTCCCTGTCAGCTGCGGCACCTCCGGCTGCCTTCCCTCGCCCATTTGGCCTCCCTTGTCTACTCCTCATCCTTTTGTCCCTCCTGTCTCTGCTCCTTATCTTCCTGTCGTGCCTCCGTTCACTTCTGGCCCTTTCATTCCGCCTGTCAGTGTTCCCACTGTGTCTCCCTTTCTGACCTGTCTGTCCACATTTCCTGTTCTGTGTCAGGTCTTGTCCTGGTTTCTGTCTCTGTGTCTGTTCTGTGTTTCCGTCCTGTTTCCGGTGCCCCGTTGATGTTCTTGTTTTGTCTTCCAGGTCCCGTCTACCTGGTCTCATCTTCTCCGTTGCCTCCTGGAGTGTGCGCCTTTGGAGGGGGGTACTGTCATGACCTACTCGTTCGCTCCTCCTGTGTGCCACATCCCCTCATTACCCACATGTATTAACCTGATTGTACTGTTACCTGTTAAGTTCTACCAGTCTTGTGTATTTTAGTCTGCGTCTGAGTCTGTCTGGTAGATTCATCATTAATGTAATGTAATGTAATGTTTATCGCCGTATGCTCCCCAGTCCACCTGTTTGCCTCAATAAACCCCCTTTCCCTGCATCAACGGCTCACTCGCTTCCTTCCCCGCTCACCTGCCGACCTGAGTCATTCTTTATATTTTGTTTTTACTTGCTGGCAGATTCTTCGCTCTCCACTGAGTGCGCTTCTGTTGAGATATAATTCTGAAGGATGGATATGCAGGTCAAGGGTTAGACAAGTGGGTCAGTGGAGCTCACACACACATCTAAGTCTGTAGAGCTGTAATTAATAACCTAAAGTCTTTGTAGTTATGGGGGGTCACACGTAGGCTTAAATCTTCTAGACCACTGCGAAGTCACATAGATAAACAATTTAAGTTTACTAGTAACATGGAATGACAAGATAGTTATTTGTGCTATTTCAATGCAATTTAAAGTACTTCATGGAAATCAAAGAATAAAGAATTGCACTATGAATTAAAATGAACATATAAAACCAAAAGAGAGAGGGGCATTTTGGCTGGGAGGTTCAAACCGGGAACCTTCTTGCTGCGAGACAACAGTGTTAATCACAGTATCACCGAATCACTATAGTCACAAATACTCGTAACCTGTACAAGACTTGCGCATTTAGTCCGTCTGCAATATTCTGCCAAGCGGTCGCTTTGGCTTTATTGGTGATTACAGTATTGCCTTTTTTGTTATAATATTTTTGTATTCTTCATATAGCTACATCAGAAGCATTTGTTCTGCTGCGGAAAAAAGTTGCTCTCGGTTTGCTCTCGTTCTGCATCATTTCATCTATCACACAGCCATCCATTCATTTGGGCTTCCTAAATATCTCGGGTGTGTGCACTAAGTGAGACTATGCAGGTCTGTCTCGAAGTGGCCTTGATTAGAAAAGCCAACTGCATAAGTGGAATGATTTCAGGCTTAATTGGGAAATGGCGCTAGTTTGAGTCTCACTTTTTTAGGGGAGTCTGGCTTTCTTTAACTACTTTCATGGAATCCCCGCCTGGTCAGGTCAGCTTGGTGAGCAGATAAAATAAACAGCAATATAGAAAAACAACAACAGTGAGTGGGCTCCCTTGTTAGATAGTTCAGTGTTCTAGCTGGACGTTAGACCTTCCACTGGTTTACTCTTTTGTTTTTTTGCCTATTATTTTTTATTTTTGGAGCTATCCTGGGTGGGCGCATGATTCAGGTTACTGCAGAGAGCTGTGTCTTTGGTTTGCTGTGGGAACTTGAGTTCAGCCTTTAAAGTAATTTCAAGCCAGGTAAACCTCAGAAGATTAATTTTGTTTGTTAGGTGGGTGCCTGGGGCTTCTCTCACATCTGAGTTTTTCTGGTCTTTGTTGCCAGTACTTGAGCAAACTCAACATGCTTTGCTGGGGGGGGAGCATTTGTTTAGGGTTAAGTGAGTTTTGTTCTTTTTTTCAGGCACTGTGTTGAGTCTGTGATCCTAATCTTACTGTGTTCAGTGGCTACTATGTAGTAAGTTCTAGTGTGAACTTGTGCAGTCATGGCATTATCGTGAGTTTTATTCATGCTTTTGGCTTTGTTATGATTACAGGCAAGTCCTGTTGTGTGTCTGCATGAGGCAAGGTAATCTTCTGTGTGCTGCTTTGGTAGCTTGATGGATACTGTCTTTGCCTACTTAAGTGTATGGTGTCATAGCCATTTTGTGTTATTTTACCACATTGTGACAGTCGTGTGCTGTATCGCACCGATTTGTGCTGTGTGTCAAATAAGTAGCAGTTTTGTTGTTTGAGCCCCACGTGTGTTCAGTTTTTTCTGACCTAAATCATCAATCTTAGTGGACATTGGTGAGCAGGATTTGTAATAGAACAATGGTAACTCCTGAAGATTTTTTTGTACAGCCTAGTGAAAAGTTGCTTGAAGATTTCACTAAAGAATTACTTCTTCTAGTTGTCAAATTGAGCTCTCTGATGATGATAAAATGCTAAAACCTAACTTCAGAGATGCCCTAAAAAAAGAGCAGGTCGCTAAAGGGGGCTTTCAGCCTTCAACTCCAAAAGCTGAATTTATGCCTAAATCACCCATGTTGTCAGAGTTACACAGTTAAAGTACAGGGAAAGAGAACTGGAGGAAAGACAGGATCAGCTTAGGCTGACAGAAGAAAATGTTATTGAAATATGAACGACTTTTGAAAGAGTCCAAAATCCAGCATGCTTCTGTATCACCTGATGTAACCAGCCATATAAGGTTAGTTCCTCCTTTTCATGAAAAGGATGTTGAGCAATTCTTTCCTCATTTTGAATCTGTTGCTGTTTCTTCAAAATGACCTAAACAGTCATGGACTCTCCTTTTACAGAGTGTGCTTATTGGAAAGGTGCACTTACAAGGTCCCAGAAGCTTATCGGCAAGGTTTCAGGAGCTATATGAACGCAGGTGAGAGAACCGATGTTGAGTTTGCACAAGAGAAGGGAAATCTCTTTAATAGATGGTGCTTATCGGAGAAAGTTGACTCCAAAGAACAGCTCAGACGGCTCATGCTGTTTGCGGACTTTAAGAAGTGGGTGGCAGAAGCTGTCTGTGTATTTAAATGAGCTGAAAGTGGTGACTTTGGATCAAGCTGCTATGCTTGCAGACGAGTTTGTCCTCAATTGTAAAACAAACTTTGTGGGACAAATCACCTATAACCGACAGAGAGGTGTATTTTCTCAAGTAAAGCCTTCTAGAGAAACGCATCCGTCTGCCTCATTTCTAAAGTCCCCTTCTGCTCTCTCATCAGAGAGCCTGTGTTTCTATTGTAAGAAACCCGGCCATGTTATTGCAGATTGTGCTGTTCTGGGAAAAAAAGGGAAATGTATTAAGCCTGTTGCCTGTGTGACTTTCGTATACCCTGTATATTGATTCACTCATGGCTACTAATCTCAATATACAGGTTATGTTTGTGTGTGTCCTTAGACAATATTAGTGTTTTGTGTGCTACCCTTATAACCATGTTCACAGATTATCACCTATTTTACCCCTCACAATTAAACACCTATATAAATTTGAATATACAAATATGTACAGCTACCTGTTACATTCTGTGCCGGGCAAGCCGGCAAGCCGCAGCGACATGGACTGATATACATGAAACAAGCTGAATTAACGGGGAACAGCTGGGCACAATCGGGGAAGCACACGTGGATGATGAGCGGGCGTGGCACACACGAGAACTGGACGCGCAGGTCATGACAGAACCACCCCCTCTAAGGCACGCACTCTGGGCGTGCCCCTAGAGGAGCGGCGGACAGGACGAGACCAGGGAGAACAGGACCTGAAAAACAAAAGCCTTCATCAATGGGGAACCGGGAACAGAACAGAAACACAAAACAAAAACAGGGGCAGCAGCCACAACAGAAACTGACATAGGACAGGGAACGCAGACAAACAAACCAGAAAGGGTGACACAGAGGGAACACCGACAGGCGGAACAAAAGGGCCAGGAGTGAACAAAGGAACCAAAAGAGGAACGAGGAGCAGAGACAGGAGGGACAAAGGGATGAGGAGCAGACAAGGGAGGCCAGACTGGAAAGGTTGGGGGACGAAAGAGGAGCCTGAGAAAACCCAGGCGGGCAAGGGAAGGCAGCCGGAGGGGCCGCAGGCGACAGGGAGCCAGGAACTAGAGGGGACCACACAGGGGACGAGGAGAAGGTGCCATCCGACACCAAGCTGGAGCAGGGGGACCCAGAGGCATCCGACAAGGTGCCGTCGGAGGGACCACAGGCGGGCGACAAGGCTGCGTGGTCGCTTTAAGGGATCGTGGGACCCGCAGGATAGCGTCCAGTACTGACCTGGCCCATTTAAGAGCGCGTCCCTAGAAAGGGGTAAAGAAGTGACTGCGATCTGCCCTGCTGTGGGGAGTGCAGCTGCAGGGAGAAAGCACGCCCCCAAACAGATCATCGGGGCGTCCTCCAGCAATTTCCCCTTGCACCCCTTTCTTCTCCGGCTCTTCTTAGCTGGTTGACTCGGGGTTGCCCCTGAGAGAGCGGGCAGTTGGACCTGCTTTTCAATTACCCTGTCCACCAGGAGCCGTTTCCGGGCGGGGGTACCTTACTTAGGAGGTCCCCACTCCGGCTGGACCTCGGGTTGGGACAGCCAGTACACTACCTCTTGCAGCAGACTGAGATGCTGGTTCTCGGTCTGCTGCGGTGTGTCTTCTTTATGGGGAACAGCTGGGCACAATCGGGGGAGCACATGTGGATGATGAGGGGGTGTGGCACACACGAGGACTGGACGCGCAGGTCATGACACTACCACTGCATATATGTCCTCATGGTTATACCAGGAGAATCTTGGAAATTAAATAGTGTAACCTGGTATCTCCATGTGTCTTAACTTTCAGAGATTCCTCTTTGTTTAACAAACCCCCCTCATCTTCTCTTCCACATTCCTCTGTGGCCCTTATCTAATCTTTGTGGCCTGTTAGCATTTCTTTACTTGCTATTCTGTATTAAAAGTAACTGAAGTAAAGTGTACATTATCCATTCTGGGGATTATTGTTATAAGCTACACCAACAAAAATATGTTGTTCCCAGATGTGCAATTTAAATTGGCATTACCACAAACTAACGGCCATGCCTATCTAAAGGTAAGATGTGCTGTTTGAATGTGAATGTCATGTAATGTCTGTACAAATCATCTGTTGAGATGCAACCCAAACCACCTACACGTATACTGATGTGAGTCAGTAACATACATGATGTAAGTAATGCTTAATTAATTAATACAGATGGCATGAGGTGTACCGCTAGGCTGGTATGGCATGTTTGGTATCAAACTGATGGAAAATCACTCCTGATTCCAATTCAGGTTTGCTGGGTCACCATAAAAATGTATGTATCAAAAGTTACACAAGTTTAATGAAAATCATCAGTAAAGGGGGAATCAGTCTGGTCATAAATCCCAAAAGGCCTGCCACAGACACCCCTCCGAAAGCCCGGCAAATGTAGTGTCAGCCATTGGTCTAGGAGTCGAATTCCTGGTCATCCCTATTCATGAACTTTAGACCATAAAACCCTGGTACCTCAGAACAAAACGGGAGTAGCAGAAAAACATCAGCCCGAAGAGAGGCGGAGAACATGCATACACACAGGCCCTTTACGGATAAGATTTGATACCCCTTTGATACCATCTAATACCTAGGTGGCTAATGTTCCAGATGAATTGGAGAATGGCTATCCAGATACTTTTCCAGTTTGTGGTGTTACCTGTGCCATGTTGAGGTGAGAACAGGGGAAAAAAACTAGACATCTGAGTCTTTCGATATTGACCTTTTGGAAACGTTTATGGCAAAAGGTAACTTAGATCTGACTGGATTTGGCAAAACAATGCCTTCACATGCTGAGCTCAATTCAGAGCGGGCAGCTGACCCTACACTACTGTAGGTCCTCTGTTTGTAGGGGCTGTGTCAGAGCAGGGAGCTGACCCTACGGTTGGTCCTCTGTTTGTAGGGGCTGTGTCAGAGCGGGGAGCTGACTCTACGGTAGGTCCTCTGTTTGTAGGGGCTGTGTCAGAGCGGGGAGCTGACCCTACGCTAGATCCTCTGTTTGTAGGGGCTGTGTCAGAGCGGGGAGCTGACCCTACGCCAGATCCTCTGTAGGGGCTGTGTCAGAGCGGGCAGCTGACCCTACGCTAGGTCCTCTGTTTGTAGGGGCTGTGTCGGAGCGGGCAGCTGACCCTACGCTAGATCCTCTGTTTGTAGGGGCTGTGTCGGAGCGGGGAGCTGACCCTACGCTAGGTCCTCTGTTTGTAGGGGCTGTGTCGGAGCGGGTAGCTGACCCTACGCTAGGTCCTCTGTTTGTAGGGGCTGTGTCGGAACGGGGAGCTGACCCTACGCTAGGTCCTCTGTTTGTAGGGGCTGTGTCAGAGCGGGCAGCTGACCCTACGCTAGGTCCTCTGTTTGTAGGGGCTGTGTCAGAGCGGGGAGCTGACCCTACGCTAGGTCCTCTGTTTGTAGGATGCTATTATTGAGGTTGCCTGTGGCTATTTCCTTAGAAATGGTATATTGATGGATGAGTAAGTGGACTCATCCTGCCATGTCAGGTGAGGGTGATTGGAGCAGGGCATTTCAGATCATTGTTCCATCTTATTTTAGAAATGAGAGATTGCATTTGGCTCATGATCATTTTCTTTCTGTAATCTCGGGGTTGGGTGGTAAGACACTTTTACTGGCCTGGAATTAAATTAGATGTCTCCCAATTTTATAGATTATGCCACGTGAGTCAAGTGTTGGGTAAGTCAAATCAATTGATCCCTGCAGCTCCTCTCTATCCTATCCCTGCTGTTTGGGGAGAGTTTTGAATGTGTCTTAATTGATTGTGTTGGAACGCTTGTACTTTGCAAGTCAGGTAACCAATACCTTCTGACAATTGTGTGTGCCAACTAAATTTGCGTAAGCAATCCCTTTACAGCATTTTCTATCTTCAAGGCTTTAATTTAGTTCTTCAGTGCTTGTTTTCCAAAAGTTGCCAGTCTGACCAGGGCTCAAACTTTGAGCTCTACATGTTCCCAGGTTCTTAAGCAGCTGTCCATCCAACACTGTATAGCTACAGCAATATCATCCATAATCACAGGGTGCATTAGAAAGGTTCCATTAAACTCTCAAAACTGTTTCAAGCTTATTGCCTTGAAATTGAGAAAGATTGGCTTAATGGGATCCCTTTTCTGCTGTTTGCAGTCAGAGAGGTGACTCAAGAATCCAGAACACACATGGCAGCCATGATGCTTAAGCAAACGCATTGCAAGCGTCAAGTTTAAACTGGCCCTTAGACCTGATGCTCTTTGCTGGGCAGCTTCTGTAACCCTCCACTACCCCGTAGACCAGTGGCACTGGATGTATATTTGCATAGCATGATATGGTACCGCCCACTCCCCTGTAGACCAGTAGTGCTGGATGTATGGGTGCGTTTGGCTTGGGCTTAGATCTATCTGCAGCTGACGTGATGTGAAGCAAGATCTGCCGGTGGCTGCAGGGGTGGAGTATAAACTGACTGCAGCCAAGCCGGACAACTTCTACTCCTCGTAGTGTGTGAGACCTGATAGAAAGCTATAGAAATGTCACCTGCATGCACATTACTTCTTTTACAATATCCAACTCCTGATCCAAACTGTTAGCAGTAAAAAAATATCAAAACATTTATTTCAAGGATTCAAAGTTTTTATTGTCATATGTAGAGTACAATGCAATTCTTACTTGAAAGCCTTCTTCACAGACTAGACAATTAAACAAATAAAGCAGTGCAACATTGCAGTAACTAAAAAAACAACTAACTGATGTATACTATTACAGCATTTATGTCATTTATTTAAACTTTATTTTACCATATAAAATAACTGAAAACCAGTTTTCACTGCTCTATCTGCTTTTCAGGAGAAATAGCAGATAAAACATCGGAACTGCCTGGGATACAAACGTCAGGTGTGTGACTAAAATCTCCAGCCAATAAGGCAAAAGTTGTGTTGTCACGGATGCGGCTGCAGTTTGTGCAGCCCATAACATGTGAGCGGAGTGGAGCGGAGCGGGCGGAAGTTGGTCAGAGAGCAGAGCGGTTTTTTAATTAAGGCTGCAGCGGTCAATCTGTCTCGCTTCGATACCGCTCACACTACGACTCTGAGGCATGCCCAAATTTACCCAGAATTCTTCTGTATTCTTATCAAACGTATAGATGTCAATAATAAATAGCAAGAACAACAATCTGGTGAATTTGTTTCAGTGAGTAAAAATTCACTTTGGAATCACTTTTCTCAGAAACATGAGAGTCTTCTATGTGAACAGGCAGAAGCCAGAGCAAAACGTGAGCAAGTTTTATATGGTTGTAGCATAATAAGTCTATGAAGTAAAGTATAAAAGCCTATAAAGTAAATATCAGTAATCAAATAAATTAGTTTTGTCATTCAAAGTAGGTCTAATAGGATTTTTTAAATTTCTCGTAACGCTATCAGTGAAATTTTATTTTATAGAGAAGCAGCAGCAGTATCAACAGAAAAAAACTGAGGAATTTAAAACGTGGATGCTCAGCCTCCATGTGAGCGAAGAGCGGAAATTCTCAGCACTCCACTCCGTTCACATGCTCTGGTGCAGCCAGCTGAGAGGCGCTGCATGAAGTCATCTTGCTCTCGTGAGGTTTTTGAACCACGTGACATGGTGACGCGTGGTGACGTTTTGCAGTGACGGCTGAAGTTGGAAAAACAAATCTAACCATGATGCATTGCATCAGGACAAGAATACATTGCTTTAAGCAAGCGCATGAAGCAAGCGCATGAAGTCGAACGCACCCTATATTTGCGTAGCATAATATGGTACTGCCCACCATATGACGCTGTGTATTTGCATAGCATGATATGGTACTGCCTTAGATTTAACAGATTATTAGTTTTATTTTTGATTCACTGCGATTGTGTTGAATAGGGCAACAGTATAAAACCCCAGATATAGTGACGCTCACTGGCTGCTGACTTGGTGGGATTTGCTCTTGTGGCTCTTGGTCAGTAGATGTTTCAGAACGTTTGGTTTATTCCAGGTGTTTCTCTGCATGGGGCTCCCTAGGATGTAGATAAGGTTCACCTATGGGGAGGTACCGTAGGTGGAATTAAGGGGATGGACTGACAAACAGGGTTCATTAGACTTCCTCTGTAATGGATATTCCCCAGGTTACCTCCTCTCACAAGAATAATACATCAAGACCTGCTCATACTAACACTGATGGATGCCACCCACCAGAGAGAATCCTTCAGGATTCCTTTGTAGTTACACACTTGTAAGTACTTCTACAGCACTAAAGGCAAGGAGTCAATCAGCATACAGCAATGAACTCAGGAGGCTTAAAAGATCATGAAAAATAATTAAAAATCAAATGTGGTAGAGACTAAGGGCGTTTTCCCACCACACCAGGTACCGTACTTTCAGTACTTCCATAAAGTGGTACTTCTTCCGTGTTGCTTTTCCACTGGCGTAAAAAATGGTACCGGCGCCAAATGACATCATCAGTGACCGCCCGACTGAAATCGTCACAAAGCGCAGCTTAATCCGTAATTTAAAAAAAAAAAAAAAAAACAGCTAAAAATTAAACTAACAGTTTAGGCTGGAAAATGCGGTTTATTGTTATGTCATGTTATATCAGCTTCTATCACAGTATAAGATTCAACACAATATCCAAATTGCATGAATGCTGCCATCATTTACGTCTATATAGGTACACTTACTTTGGCTAAGCTGATCAAAGCAGTAAGAATTAGCTTACTGCTAATTCAGTCTTTTGAAAGCAAACAAATTATTTAATTATGTTTTTTGA
>JAODKF010006781.1:0-12075 GCA_026779585.1 Mormyrus proboscirostris
AGACAGTCCACATTTCTGCTCCCTCCCAGATCCCTGCCAAACAGTCCACATTTCTGCTCCCTCCCAGATCCCTGCCAAACAGTCCACATTTTTGCTCTGGGACAGGGGTGTCAAACTCCAGTTCTGGGGGGCTAGAGCCCTGTGTGTCTTAGCTCTTTCCCAGTTCCACCAAAAATGATTCAGCTCAAGAGCTGTGCTGTAATTAGCACAAGGAGCTGAATCAGGTGTGTTAAATGTGGGGAAACCCAAAAATGTGCAGGTCTCCGGCCCCCCAGGACTGGAGTTTGACACCCCTGCTCTGGAAGCTGGGAGGGAGCAAAAACATGGACCGTCTACAGGTTCCCGAGGACCGGATTGGGAGACACTGTACCCTGAGGGTGTTGTCGCTGCTCTTGTCACCCCAGTACCCCCTCCTCCCCACACATCTTCCAGTTGCCCCAGTCCCCTTGCATGTCTTTACCCTCTGGCATATTAGAATCACACTGTAACATGATATCCGGTGACCAGTCAATGCATTTCCTGTGTTTGGGTCTTGTGGTTCTGCCTGAGAGACATGCTGCATTTCCAGGGCAATGATCTATTGAACAAGGAATAACTATGAGGTTCATGGTACTAAACAAACCAAACAAACAAAAATGATAGTTTGATAGACTTTAGCTCTGAAATGAGGTGTGTGACATGTAAAATGAAGTTGAAAATGTCATTTATAAGACATGTGACACTGATGAGACTGTGTTCACAGGGATGCCAACTCTCTCACATCTGGTGTGACTCTCACACTTTCAGACTCTCACACTCACACAAGAAATCTTACAGCAAATTTATATTATTACATTATATATTAGCTACATCAAAAGCACTGGGGCAGTTTGTAAACCCTACAGACTATTTACAAGGTAATAAAACTGTTACATAAACGTAAACGTGTGCGCAGACTTGCACGCCAGCCAGCTGAACAGAGTTGGCATCCCTGGTGTTCATCAGCCTCAAAACACAAGATACAGGAAAAATAAACTAACCTTCTCTTAACTTTTCCTGTCAGATTGGTATATATGGAAAGATTTAAATGCCAATGAAAAATTACCTTGCTGAGATGCTAAGTAAATTAGCTTGTGTACCCTGTTGATTTGCCAGATATTGTGAGGCTGTCGTGCTTCCCACACCAGGAATATCCATCCAGGTCCACCTAACTGAAGCTTCTACTTCACCAATGCAATCCATTCCTCTGCCACTGAGGCTCCCACAGCGACTCCACTGCCAGGGGTAACACACATGCACGCACACACAGAGACACACAGAGCGCCGTCGGCGCACACGCACACACTCACTCACTCACAGAAGCTCGCATCCACTCAGCACTGGTGGAAAGCACTCTCAGAACGCGGGAGCAGAGAGGAGGGAGTGTATCTCCTGCTGGCAAGACACCGATCCTGGGGGAGATGTTCACCATCCCTGAGCAGCACAACTTAACTTTGCTGTCCATCGTTTTGGAATACTTTGTTTCTTTTTAATTTTTTTATGTAGTAAGAACCAACACAGATTCCAGTTGAATAAGATTTTTTTAATCTTCTTAAGATCCCACTGTTTGCTATTTTAGAAGCTGATTTCTGTCCTGCACTGGTGGACCTGTCAGCTGTTTGTCATGCTCGAGAAGGTGGGGATAGTCATTCTGCTCTGTCTGGGCTCCGCTTCCAGTGAGCTCCGGGCAGCTGAGCAAGACTCACAGTCGGGAACTTTGGATTTTGGGTTCGTTCCCGCCGGAGTTTACGAAACACATGCCTATTATGAACCAGGACCCATAGGGATTCTCTTTCACATGGTCCACGCTTTCTTGTATGTGGTGCAACCCAATCCATTCCCCAGAGGTAAGCTTCGTTGTAGCTGTTGTTCCCAAAACTCTTTGACTGGCACTGGCTGGAATGTATGATTCCCCTAACTGAGGTTTCCGAAAAGTATGTCACGGTGTGCAACTAAAAGTGATCGCATGATGGAAGTTACTTTGCCAAAGTCACGGCATCTACAGCTAGTAGCTATATCGCAAATTCCGATAACTACACAGAAACATTGATTAATTATTAAACAACGTCTGGGATCAAGTTCTTAAGTTACCTTCTGAGCAATGATAACAGGGATGAATAAACAAGCAGAAAAGTATAAACAGTGTCATATAGTGCAAAGTGTCATGTTCAAAATAGCTCTGAAGTTGTTCTTTAAATGTGTTGTCATGTCATAAGTTGCGCTTGAGAGCAGGCAAACAGAGAGCCGTAGAGAAAAAGGAGGGCAGCTGTCCACTTTAGAGCTTTAAGCATCTGCCATTTTCATCACCTGCAAACAATTAGAAAATCTTGCGATTAGGCTGGCAAGTCACCTGTCTGATTCGCTAATCGTATAATCTGGGCTGCCATATGTCGTTTGCTTTCGTCGCCAGCTTTGTGCTGCTCAGGTCACCGGCAGCTGGACTGTAAACCGACAGCGTGATTGGTGGTCAGTGTCGGTCGCCGACGTCACACCAAATCTATTTCAAAAGCTATTTCAGTTATTGATATTTCACCTTATTATTAATTTGTTCGCGTTCGGGTCCATTGTAGAGATCGAGTTACATATTAAATTTAAGGGTTTCCATTTGTGTTTGAGTCCCTTAGTCCATGATCCCGTTAATGTCTGTCTCCTGTATCAGCTATCAAATGCATCACCGTCATGTGCCATCAAAGCCAATAGGTCATCATTGTAATAAATGTTTTCATTTAATCTTTCTTTTATTGTTTAACACAATACAACAGTTGTTCCCAAGAGGATTAGAACCTATGGTAGGTTATACTGAGTCAGACACTCTACCCACTGTACCCACTGTACCACCTACTGTCCTATTGTGTTTCCCTTTGTCCTTCCTGCTCTGTATGACACAGAAGTCGCAGTCAGCCTGTGACGTAACTCCTAAATAGTCTTTCAGTCGTCTAGCAATAAAATGGAATAATAAGTCACATCAAAGTGAACTCCAATAATCCCTCTGTGTGCTGCTGTTATTGCCACGAAGGCCCCTAAGTGTCCAAGACCATTTTAGCACTTCACATCGGTGATTTTTAGATCTGCCACCTGACCTGTATCCACAGGGGCATTAATATGTCACCGAGTTGTTTCATTTGCGGGAAGAAAACAGACTGTCCTTACCGAGTCAGTGGTGCTAATCAGGGAAGCTAGGGATGATCCTCTAGGTGTAAATGAAGGGTGAAATGGCATCTTCGCAGCACAGTTACACCTATATCATTTTTTTTCTTCTTTTTTTTTTAGAACTTCCTACAGAATTTCCTCTCCTGCTACGCCTTAGAGGTATCGTGTTGTATGGGGCCCCTTGCATTGTACTGAGGTCCGCAGTCATAGGATTTAGGAATTTTAGCCGAGAGGCTTACTGTCAGGAAGTGTGCCAAAGCGGTGTACAGTATGCTTTCCTGTGTGCTATCAATGTGTTGTTGAAATTGAATTGAATGTGGGTTTTCTGCCAAATGGCTGCTTTTCTCCCAGGTGACAGAGGAACACATGTTGGGCAGCAGAGGAAAAAAAAAATTAACGTCACGCATTTACGTTTAATTCGGATGTGCGCTCCGAAATGGAAACGGAAAATTCTTCATAAATGAAAGAAAGCCTTTTATTCTGAAAACAATATTTAGGACAGCTGTTACATCTGGACTAGTATCTTATGCCTAAGACGTATTCTTGAGTAGGCTGTTTTAGATAAATTTTAGTACAATATTCCACTACATTAGTGGGTAAACTGGAAAACTGTGGGGTTTTAAGTTTTTAAGTAAGAGTCTCTGCTAAGCAATAAGTAAATTAATAAACAGAAGCGTTAGCAGATGGCTTTGACCAAAGTGACTAAGACAGCTTACAGTGTCAGGCTTTGCTGACATGTGCTTCTGCATATTTGCTTAAGCTTTTTAGATGGAGTGTTTTCCTCACAGCCAAATATCCGTTCGACAGTCTAAATGTGAAGAGCAACACATAACCTATCATATGATAAACATGCAACATCGATAGCTTTATTGAATGCGCTCTTAATGCCTTTGAACAGCTCACCCGAGTCCCCCAAAGACCTTAACATGAATAATAAAGTCAAACACACAATTCATGCAGAAAGTGTCCTGTATTTTTCATATAGTTCTGTTAAATCCTATATAGAATACAGGACCAGGGTGACTGTTTCATTTTCAGTAATGATTTCAGCAGTCAGTGAGAGGAATTAATCAGTGAGCGCAAAACAAAGCATTTCAGATTTTTCTTTTGCTGTTTTGTGCGGTATTTTCCTTTTCTTACATACTCATGACATTTTCATTTTTAATACCCACTGCTTGCATGCAGTGTTTTACCTCAGGCATTTGTTAATGATGAGACATGCACAGCATTCCATGAAAAACATTGCGAGCTGTACACTAATGTGTTAGGAATTAATCTTGCATGCAGCCTGCGTTATATACTGTGGCTGTGTTACATTACTAGATTTATATAATTTATATGGAGCAGACAGACTGCTGCGCCTTGATATGTGAATTCCCTTTAAATAAGCCATTGTGTGGTGCTGTTGCTGTTGAGGCTGCAGGATGAAAACAAATCCACGCGCAGCAATGGATACCTCTCGACTTATGACTGTTCAAGCTGAACACACAGTGCAGAAAAGCTGGATTTCCATTAGTATGATATCAGTACTGAGAATTGCTTCATTACAAGCGACTCATTATGCGCCGCTTGTTTTACTCGTTACTCGTCGCAGTCTGTAGTGTAATTAGGCAGGTTAATTAAAAGCTACTCGCTGATTTCATTATGAAAGTAGGCGTCCTGGTTTTGGAGTTTCTGGACAGCCGTTACGTTTCATTATGGAACGGCGCACAGTGCTTTGTTAATTAAGTTTTGCTATGGCGACAGAAGTCAGCAACCTGATTTCAATGCTACGGTGAATTTGCTTTTATACGTGACTGTGTGCAGCTACCTGCCTGTGTCTGCACAGAAACTGCCGTCCCGCCATGTGACATGAGCCCTGCTCCCTAATGCCTCTGCTTTGCCTCGGCCTCTTTGGTAATCTGACACGGAAGAGGACAGATTAGCCCCCCCCTGCATAAATGAATGTCATTATTTGTGTGGAGGAAAAGTCATTTAGCACATAGCTGGGCCTATGAAATTAGCCTCTCTGCCCAGCCTCGGCTAAAATTACAGTAATAGTTTAAGTTGAAATATAGTTTAAATCATGTAATTCTTTTAATTAAAAAATTAAAACTGATTTGCTCACCAGTACCATTCAGGGTGCATTGAACTCCTGGCTTCATAATCTCTGAGATTCTCTCTGCAATATTTTGAGTTCAGAAGATACATGTATTAAATGCATTCAACTGTTGCTCCAGTTGCATATTTTATTGTCAAATGTAAGATTTTACAAATATCATACCTTGGACAATTAAATAAGTAAGTGGAGCAACAGTTGAATAAAGTTCTGCAATCGCTAAAAGCTGGAAGTGTTTCCGCAGTTTTGGCCATGAGTGTAAAGTGGATGGCGTTGTGGCACAGTGGGGAATTCGTGGGATTTCTCTGGCTTCTCTGATTTCCTCCTGCAATCCAAAAACATACAATTAGGCTAACTGGCTTCTCTAAGTTACCCATAGTGCATGTTTGTGCTCTGTGATGGACTGAAATTCCATCAAAGGTGTCCTATGACTTGTCTTTTAGGCTTCCAGGGATAGATTCCGGATTTGTCGGTACACTATCACATCACAGGAGTATAAAACACTGAATTTTCTGTATTTGTTGAACGGTATGCAAATGAGTGCTTGAGATTTGGGTCATTTGAGCAGGCACAGGTAGTCTAAGACAACAAGCAATTAAAGTGCAATAATTCATTTGTATAATTAATGCTCATATACCTCATGACTGGAAAAGGTAACCCATGCAATAATAGATGCTGATGTAAAGTTTTAAATTGGTAACCCTTACAGCTGCCTTCCAAGGTGCCCACGCAGGTTCAATGCGCGTCAAGCAAATACCTCATTGTAACAACCATCAGCTCAGTCGTCACCTGTGAAATTCTCTCCATATTAATTCAACCACAATATATAATAAAAGGAAAAAAACAAATGTTGTAATTTTTTGTGCTCACATTGAGTTAGGCGTGTAAAATCATTTAAATGCCCGATGCAGGGTCTTCACATCCGTTGGTTACTGTGTGTAAATACTTGTCAGGTCAGGTCCTTCATTTCTCAAAGACAACTTCCACGACAGCATGTAAGATTAGCTCTCTACTAGGGGGTGGGGTCACAGAGAGGAACCAAATCACCACCAAACCCTGAGACCACTTTAAGAAGATTATCCCTTTGGCAGATAATTCTCTCTGAGATCACAATCTGCTTTACGTACTGCTTAGAACTTTCTGGAAAACCAAAAGGTTCCCCCCTATATATGCCACTTTTTAAAGTTGTATATTTTACTTGTGTTAATTATTCCCTTTCTTATTGTTTCCTTACTGTAAAGTATTTCAAGTCACATTGGAGTAAGGAATCGATAAGTTAGGTAAGTATGTCACATGTACTGTATTCTTACAACTATAGTACAAAGTGTGCAAATTATGTTTTCTTTTTCTTTTCACACTCTGCTTCCCTGCCACAAACAGCTTCATTTTCTGCAGACGTATCATGTGATTCTGGCTTGGGTTTGAAATGAAGCCCCTGACCTTTGCTCCTGCAAACAATTCAGATGAACGGGCCATTATTTATGGGAGGGATGAGTTAGCTGACTACAGGCAGCTGACTGGTACATGTCCTTTATATGTGGATTTGAACAGTACATAGGGGTCTTCATAGAGAGCAGTGTTTCCCACCCCGGTCCCCGGTCTGCAGATCCCTGAGGTCCAGATTGGGAAACACTGATACTGAGGGCCCATGGTTGGGTGTGTTTTTGAGGTCCTGTTCGACAGATCGAACACGGGCAGCATGTCTGTCCACCATCTTTACACCCTGCTCTGCCTGGTTATAGCCAAAGCCGCACGGGACTTATGCAACTGAATGTGGTATAGAGATACGATTCTGGTTATTAAAATCCTACCTGATGGATTTTTTCAGCTGCATTATTTTTAAAAGGTTACTCAGAGCGCCGCAATTACAATATGATTATTTGGGAACTCAAATCTATAAGTCTCACCCCCCCAGGCTGATTGATTTGATTGTTTATTATAGCATCATTTTTATAAAATACAGTTTAAAGAAAAACTTTATTCCCTTTGTAGGAATATATAACATGTGCTCTAACTTGTTTTTTTCTTTTTAAAACTGGTGATTATCATTGTCACAGAGTCTTTTACCCTTATTTATCTGAGATATTAACAGTCGAATGATAGATGATATTTGCTTATAACGAGATATTGTTCGAGCCGGGTTGCTAAGGCCTTTCTCCACATTTTACGAAACGGAAGTCGCCGACCTACTGACCTGAATTGGAGGCTCCCTTTACGTGAAACGGTTTCTCTTACTAGATATGGGTTAGATGTCTGTGAACAGTGAGCTGGATTCAAGGAAAGGTGAGAAGCTGCTGGTAGATGCAGCATTTCACACATTACTACTACTGGGCATGATGAATTATAGTAATCAGGCTAAAGATGCCAGCAAACAACCCTCAGTCCAGCTTGTGTTGTATCCCTGCATAGCAGTTCTCCTGCTTCATAAACATCCTCTTTTATTTATTCCTCAGTGTTATGCAAAGACATCATCCGGAGTGTCTGAAAAGCACGAGGGCCCCTGTAAAATGAGGGAGGTGCACAGGCTTGTGGGCATCTGCGTGGTCACGAAGAAGCATCCCGTCTGCATACAGCAGTCGGCAAGGGAACGGGAATCTGTTGTCTGAGATGATGCAAAGCTGACTCATGGGGATGACACTTTTCATTGCCAGAAGAGTGTGCGTCAGGCCTCTGCTCTAAGAATGGGATTTTACATGAATTATTTGTGTTTAATATTTGCTTAAAGCTACTGTCAGTATTAGAGATGGGATATTAAAGCCTTTGTTCATATATTTTGAGGCAACAGCAAACCACCCTGCTGAATATAATTGGAGGTTTCTGTTAGATCAAATAGTTTCTCTTACTTGGGTTTGGTTAGATATGTGAAATTAAAAGCTTCAAATCAGAACAGTGAAGAAGTCTAAACTAGTTTATGCAACATTTGGACAGGAATACCCGTCCATCCGTCTTCTGTAACCTCACAACAACGCGGGAAGAACATGCAAACTCCTCACACACAGAACTCAGCTGGGGGCTTGAACACCAGTCCCAGCGGTAGGAGGCAACGGCGCTGACCACTGCGCCACCATAGACAAGAATGCATTTCTTGAAATACACATTTGAGATTTCTGCGGTAGGCCTGCATGGAAAATGCAGAAGGAAGGCATGCCGTTGTATGAGATGCTCCCTAACTTGTTTTTAGTGCTCGCCTGACTGCTTGCATGTCCATGCTGAAGATTTCACATCCTAAAGGGACCATTCTCATCCCCCAGGACCACTGTCTGATATCAGTCACCATTCTGGTCTTTGCTATAGTTTACTTGTTAGTGAACAGGCTCAGATCAGGCTATGTTGAACTTCATGAATTTAAAATTCCAGTAATTATGCACAGGGCCGTTTGAAGGAATTTGGGGGCCCCAAGCAAAATGGACATGGAGGGCGCTCACACAGTTTGTCGCTGCATTTTATTCTTAACCAGTCGTTGTCTTGGGGCCCCAGGCCAGCTCGGGGCCCCAAGCAATTGCTTGGTTTGCCTGCCTTGTCGCGACGGGCCTGATTATGCAGCCCAGGACTGCTGAGTGATTCCTTTCATTAATTAAAAACTATAACTCTATTATCGCTAAAACCATTGCTATTAAACTTGCAAAATATCATGTACTCATAGATCATCATTATCACCACACCACTTCTCTGCAAGGCAGAGCTGGCTTATATATTCAAGGCAACAGACTTCAGCTCATTCCGACGGATCCACAGATCTCCCCAAGCCAGATGGGTGACATAAACTCTCCAGCGTGTCCTGGATCTGCCCCAGGACATAGATCCTTTCAGAGACGCCCAGGTCACCTCTGATAACTTTGCTCGATCAGAAGGTCTCTCTGGATCTTCCAAACTCCCTACCTTGTCGCAGAGAATGTGCCTAATCACCACCCAGGATGGCATCATTTTGGCTTCCGGTTACTCGATATCTTACCCTCTGAGAGAGCACGAGCCTCGAATGATGACTTAACTCATTCATAACCACTGAGCCCCCCCCCCCCCACCCAGTAGTCAACAGCCCATCCACCTGTCAATATCACATTCCTGCCCTCACTCTTGAAGAAGATCCAAGGATCTTTTACTCCTTCTCTAAGCGCACACTGTCCCCTGAAATCCCATCCCCAGTGTTGGGCATTTCAGGTCTAGAAGCTACAAATCCAGACCGAGATTTTGATTCTACTAACCAGTTGAGCAATAAGAGTCAGCCACAGAGTACTCAACTGGTTGCTAGAAGCAAAATCCCGGTCCGAGTTTGTAGCATCTGGACCTGAACTGCCCAGCACTGCCTACTTCCCAAAGTCCATCGCCTGGGTTTAATCCGTCTGGGCCCTTTCCTCATTCTTGACACCCAAATGACACAGCCCCCGACCCTCACCTTTCACCTTGTCCACACAATGGCTCCACATAGTCATTTTGGGCTGAGCCAGGCTGGGTTACATGGGTGGTCTGGCCACTAGGAGCCCGCCAGCAAATTCCACCCCCAGTTCTGCCCCTCAGAATGGCTCCTGTAATCCTATTCTGGGTGTGTGACCTCTCCACACAAACCTGTTCTCCAAGGGAACCTTACCTTATGACAAAGATCTGTGGAGCATCGAAACACACAAATCCCACCATCATGCTAAGGTTGCGATCCTGAGAAAGGCAACACTGAAGTATTTTCTTTAATTCCTAAAGCAGTTGCTCTCTGAACCAGACTCACTAAGGATAAGAGTCTATTGTATTACAACTGGGAAGAACGATGAACAACAGGCTCTGTTTGCGTGGCAAAGCTTTATTGGAACAATTTTGCTTTTTCACTGCGTAAGATGTTTTTCACATACCACAGGTGCACTGCGTGATCCACCTTGTTAGCTTGGATAGCTTAATTATTGCCGCAGGAAGGTTGAAAAGGTAAATATGGGTGAAAAAGGGATGAAAATGTTTGATGGCTGCCTGCAGGTAAAACTGCCGGAGTAAATCAAGTGGAGCTAACGATGTGGACTTTATAATCTTAGTGGTCTTAACCAGTGGAGTGTGAACAAGCATTTTTATGACGATAGAATTTTTTTTACTATTTTGTACTATTTTCTTCTGGTAAGTCCAGGGGTCTCTGTTGTAAAGTAATTTAAAAAATGCTGGGCCTGCCCCACCATCTGCTTCAATGGCCAAACACATCTGGTGTGGAAGGCCTGTGTTCGGACCTCCAGGGCATCACTCTAGGTACATTACTCAAAATATTTAACCGGCATGTGGGACACAAACATAAGTTGACTTACTTTCATGGGTTTGTCTCCCCAAACTCTCGGTAATATCAGGGAATGCGTCCAGTGCTGGGCACAGGAGACTCTAGCTATTGAAAAGATCGGGGGCTTAGTCAAGTTTACATGGGGTTTGGCTTTTTTTGTTTTTGAAGGAAGACTGGCATCAGGGCTAAAATAGCCAGGGCTCTAGCCCAGAGCGATCGACACCCATGGTGCTGGGTCAGTTGTTCCCTGTTTGCGTAAATAAGCACTGAAGACATTTACACTAGTGGCCAAAATTGTGGAAGCAGCTAGTATTTTTAAAAATCACCACACGAATAATTTTTACAAACGGTCAAAGAATGTTAAAGATATCAAACATTGGACAATTAAATAAGCAACCGGAGAAACCGGAATAAAGTTCTGCAGTCTCTAAATACTAGAAATGTTTCCACAATTTTGGCCACTAGTGTAGATGCATCGAGATATAGAACAGTAACCCTTGGACTAACCTTGTGGGAGGAGTAAGAATTTTGTTCCAGTTTGAATTTTCCTCAAACTTCCTGAATTTATCCAAAAGTGTAAACTGAGATTAGTTTAAGATGCTTCAGCTTTGCTTGACACCTGTGCTCTGTTATGAAGGCACGTTAATAAAGATGCATAATGTGATGCTGCTCACACTATCAGGAGTCGCGGTGCCCAGGGGCCCACTCTGCCTCTTCAGGGGCCCCAGCAGAGGGGCCGCCGTTACCTACAAAATTGATGATCATTTCACTTCCTCCGCAGCTAGGGATTACCATATTTGGTGAGACGAAAAATAGGATGTGTCCGGGGATCAGAATATTAATGAGTTCTCACATTCACCGACCAATTAAGGTAGCACTTCTGTCATGGATATTAATGAGGTTTCCCTAACCACCCTGTAAAGCTAAAAATTGCGTCCAGGGAAACAGTGAGCAGTGTGACATACAGGGATGATCATTTTATTTTTAAAGTAAACGTGTGCGTGAGCCTTGCAAACTCTGATGATACCGTGTAGCTGCCGCATATTGAAAATTGGTGCCGTTTTCTTACATTCTGTTACTCCACTGTAACTTGCAGCACTAGGTCATATAAGTTGCAGTGCAGTGCAGGCAAAAAGGATGTGTGCAGGGTAACCTGGATGTATGGTAACTGTATCCGCAGTGCAGGCAAAAAGGATGTGTGCAGGGTTACCCGGAAGTATGGTAACTGTATCCACAGTGCAGGCGATTTCACGGCCCTTTGGAAAGTGCCAGCTCTACCTGTAGCTAGAGCCAGCCCATTTTTTTTAAACCATTTATATGTGTATACTATACACATATAGTATTGTCACATGACACAACCACATTTTTGTTACTTTTTTTTGTTTTTAAAGAGATTTAAAAGATTTTTTCAATGTAACATGTTCAGTATAATGAGTGGAATGATTCTGCTGATTGATGGATACAGAGGACATATCTCCAATACCTATTATTAGGAAGGTAAAGGACGGGGGACAACAGGGAGCCCGAGGGAACCCTAGCGGGCGAGAGGCAGCAGGCAACCATGAGG
>JAODKF010006782.1:0-12061 GCA_026779585.1 Mormyrus proboscirostris
TGTGCTCTTCCGATCTGGTAATGCTGTGAGGTAATGCTGTGAGGTAATGCTGTGCGATCTTTGCCCCCCCCCCCCCCCCAGTGCACAGTGGACAGTGGTTTCTCTGAGTTCTCCAGGCAGGTTATCCCCCTCAAGACACTGAACGCTGTTGCCTCTGTGCCTGTAATGTACTCCTGGTCGCCCTTGCAGCAGAACTTCATGGTAGGTGATACCATTCAGCATTAAATGTGTTGTTTCTGTGGGATTTTTGGAAATGGACAATGTAGCAGTATTTTTCAATGAGTGAACATGGACTGGCATCTTGTAGGTTTTGTAACACAGCGCAAAAATAATTTTGACCTTTTTTTAATGTAAAAATGAGCTACTAGGTTTGGGTAGAATGGTGACCTCACCACACAGGAATATATGTGTGTGTTTTGTCATTCAAACCTGTAAAAGGTTTTTGTACCTGAGCCAGCATCCATTTGCAGGTTGAGGATGAGACGGTGCTGCACAACATCCCTTACATGGGCGATGAGATCCTAGACCAGGACGGCACTTTCATCGAGGAGCTCATTAAGAACTATGACGGCAAAGTCCATGGAGACCGAGGTGAGGGCTTCTGGCTCTCATCCCTACAGTAGGTTGTTCTTAGAATCGCCTTCTAGCAGACGAGCTCAGTCTAAGCTTGTTTCTATGTGGCAGAATGCGGGTTCATCAACGACGAGATCTTTGTGGAGCTCGTCAGTGCCCTCAACCAGTATAGTGATGACGAGGATGAGGATGAAGACGAAGACCAGCATGACTACAAAATGGAGAAAGTGGACATTTGTGATGGCAAGGATGATGTAGATGATGCAAGGAAGGAGCTTCTTAACTTTCAGGGTAAGAGCAGCCTGCTGAGCTGGGCCGCTGTTCAGCTCATTGCCAGAGATTGTTACAATGTTTCTTCAGTCTTGTTCTCCAGCTCGGTCATTAGCCTTTGCGATAATGGACCACGGAACAAATAACCGTGTTTCTACCTCTCCTTGTAACAGGCAGAAATCGGGACAGCTCTAGAAAGTTTCCTTCTGACAAGATCTTTGAAGCCATCTCCTCCATGTTCCCCGACAAAGGATCGCCAGAGGAGCTCAAAGAAAAGTGAGTTCTGCTGACGGTGCTAGATGGCTGATCCGTTCCACAGTCGATCTTTCTTAGTAACACGATTGCACACAGTAATATCGATAACGGCCTTTTATAGGTTCATTGTTGTGCTGCTGGGGATGTTGTTCACAAAAGTAACCAATTACAGACAGGTAGAAAGTACAAATCCAAACCAAGGCTTTGTTCCAGCCAATCAGTTGAGGATAAAGAGTCAGTCAGAGAGTACTCAGCTGGTTGGTCTGCTGTTGAGCGCTTTGGGCTTTGATACTCTAAAGCGTTTAGGGACAATGTTATGTTAAGATTTTATAAAGAAGTGAAAGTGAACTGAATTGAATTTAACTGAACTGAATTGAATTGAATTGGATCCAGTTGCTGTGTGAGTGTGGGGGGGGGTGGAGATGGTAGCTGTGGAGGTTGGGCTTCAGAAACATGCCGACATCTGTGTCCAAGGTACAAGGAGCTGACGGAGCAGCAGCTTCCCGGGACGCTGCCCCCGGAGTGCACCCCCAACATCGACGGGCCCAACGCCCGCTCCGTGCAGCGGGAGCAGAGCCTGCACTCCTTCCACACGCTCTTCTGCCGCCGCTGCTTCAAGTACGACTGCTTCCTGCACCGTGAGTCTCCGCCGCTCTGCTCTGTGCTCCCAGGACCGTCTGCATCTCCCTCCAGCCAGCTGGCTGCCAGACCGGGCCTCTTGTAGGGGTGACGTCTGTCCTGAAATCCTGGTGTGACATGTCAGAATAATTCCATTTTCTCCACAGCTTTTCATGCAACCCCGAATACGTACAAGCGTAAGAACATGGAGAACCTGGTGGACACCAAGCCTTGCGGGATGGACTGCTACATGTATCTAGTGCAGGCAAGTTGGTTAATCTCCCCAGCAGGTGTCATTAATATTTAGTGTGTGTTTTGTCGTCTGGAAATATTTAGGATAAATGTTGGTAAACTGAGGCCGAGGGACAGGGGCTGCTGTAATTATTAATAATTCAGAAACCCGATGGTGAACCTGATGCGGAGTCTTAACGCCCTCCGGGTATTCTGACAGCTATGCTGTCCGCTCTACATGCATCATGATGTTGGCCGATGGTGATCTTGCGGACTGGGGGGGTGTGAGGCGAGGGGCTCGCGAATAAGCGTCTCCCCTCCACAGGACGGCATGGTGAGAGAGTGCCCGGCCAGCCTGGGGGGCGAGCGGGATCGCGAGCGCGCAAAGACCCCCTCTAAGCGGCCGGTGGGCCGCCGCCGGGGCCGGATCCCCAACGGGAACAGCCGGCCCAGTACTCCCACCGTCAGCGCCGAGCTCCGGGACGCTGACAGCGACCGGGAGGCCGGCGGAGACGTGGCGGGGGACTGCAACGACAAGGACGATGACGACAAGAAGGACGAGACCACCAGTTCATCGGGTGAGAGCGCTGGGTGGTGGCTGGCCGGCCGGCCCGTGCCCTCGGGGGAGCTGTGGCTCGGAGGAGTCCGTTAGGCTTTGCTTGCCTGTTAGATTTTAGTACCTGCATTGTGATGATTTATGGCGCAAATGAATCCAGGGCAGATGCATGTACAGACAGGGTGCTGTAGTAAGAGACTGTAGACGGAGACTTCATTGGGGTCTCTCTGTCTCCGTGTTACTGTCTGTCCGCCCCGACGGCAGAGGCCAACTCTCGATGCCAGACCCCGGTGAAGCTGAAGCTGACCTCCGAGCCCCCGGAGATCGTGGACTGGAGCGGCGCGGAGGCCTCCCTCTTCCGCGTGCTCATCGGCACGTACTACGACAACTACTGCGCCATCGCCAGGCTGATCGGCACCAAGACCTGTCGCCAGGTGGGCTGTCTGAGGAACCTTCTGGAAGACCTTCCAAAACATTATGGATGTGTGACTCGCTCTCCATCCAGGGTGACCTCTGGTTGGTCATGGCATACCTGTATAGGGGTATGGGAGGGGATGGATGGGTGACGTGTGTCTGTGTGTGTGTTGCTGATCGCTGTTTGTCCTCCAGGTCTATGAGTTCCGGGTAAAAGAGTCCAGTATTATTGCACGTGCCCCCACAGAAGATGTGGATACCCCCCCTCGGAAGAAAAAGCGGAAACACAGGTGAGGGCTCTGCATGATGGACGCCAGTGAATCAATGAAAGTTACATTTTATATAGTTCTTTTTCAAACACCCAAAGCACTTCACAGACCCACTGGGGAGCCATTAAAACCAGCATCACAGTGTAGCCCCCACCTGGGTGATGCGGGGACAGCCATTCTGCACCGGTACACCCACCACACAGCAGCTAAGGTGGTGAAGGGGCAGCAGGGAATTCACCTGTGAGATGTAGGGGATGATCAGTGCGCAGTGTCATGGACAGTGCGCAGTGTCATGGACGTGCTGGGGCTGAACAGGCTGTTTCCATCATAGCTGCTTTGGTGCATAAACCTGATCTCGGTTCCTTGCACCTAGGTTGTGGGCCACTCACTGTAGAAAAATCCAGCTGAAAAAAGGTTTGTTTCCCCTTTTATTCTCTTTGTTTATAATGAGATACTCTGCATAGTGTTTATAGTCACCCATTCAGTTAATGGTGGTAGTTAGTTTAAGGGGTGTGTGGTCACTGTCTGGGTGGCTGAACCACACTGCTGCAGTGTTCCAGTGTTTTTTGTTGGGGTTCAATCCTGGGCATGTGTGGGGGTTTGTGTGTTCTGTATGGTTTGTGTCAACTTTCCTGATTGACTCTGTAGTTGCCCAGGTTGGGAGGGGGGGTGTAATTGGGAGTGAGTGAGTGATCAGTGTTTCCCAAATGGGTCTTCGGGGACCCACAGACAGTCCTAGTACTTGAGCTCGGAGGGAGCAAAAATGTGGACCGACTCTCGAGGACCAGATTGGGAATCACTGCTCCAGATTGGTGTCAGGCTGGTGCTTCTCCTCGTAAATGCTAAATGCTCCCATCTGCTGACTGTATGGGCAGAATTTAGCACCGTTTTAAACTCTCTCTTGACTCGTCCTGTCGATGCTTCCTCAGATGGCTCCTCGAACCACGTGTACAACTACCAGCCGTGCGACCACCCGCGGCAGCCCTGTGACAGCTCCTGCCCCTGTGTCATCGCCCAGAACTTCTGCGAGAAGTTCTGCCAGTGCAGCTCCGAGTGTGAGCCTGGGGCCGCCGCTCGCCTTCCGTCTTCACTTTCACTTTGTTTATTCAGCCACTTCAACACTTGCGCCTCCTTGTGGTGTGGCAGGCCAGAACCGCTTCCCAGGCTGCCGCTGCAAGGCGCAGTGCAACACCAAGCAGTGCCCCTGCTACCTGGCCGTGCGCGAGTGCGACCCCGACCTGTGCCTCACCTGCGGCGCCGCTGAGCACTGGGACAGCAAGAATGTCTCCTGCAAGAACTGCAGCATCCAGCGGGGCGCCAAGAAGGTGAGCCGGGAGGGGGGGGGTCCGGCCTTCAGATGGCGATTTTAGGTGTAGGAGCTTCTAAAGGCCGGCTTATGCTCTACACTTGCTTTCTGCAAAAAAAACCCAGCCTCCTTTTGGAAAGTAACACCAGTGATGTTCAACGTGGCTGCATCCTTAAGGAAAACTAGAGCAAATGCATTGTGGGTGATTGAGCCTGGGGGGCCCACGCCTTGCGTTGACTTGCCCCCCTTTTGCCCTGTAGCACTTGCTGTTGGCGCCGTCTGACGTAGCCGGGTGGGGGATCTTCATCAAGGAGCCTGTGCAGAAGAATGAGTTCATCTCCGAGTACTGCGGGGAGGTGAGCTCAGCTGGCCGTCGCCTGGTGCCCCCCCTCACAGCCTCCTTCGGCCTGCCTGGGGGCCTCTCAGCCTCTGCGTTTCTTCACATGTGATGGCAGACATCTATAAGCCTGACTGTTTGGGTCCTGTACCCCTTTGAGTGCGCTTCTTACAGAACTGATGTTTAGCTTGGCTCCGGGTTCATGACCAACACAGTCGCATGCAGACAGATCCAGTAACAGCAGGTATCCAGTAACTGGCTCATTTGCTTGCAGCAGTCGATTGAAGTGGCAGGCGGACGTGCATCTCGAAGGGCGTTAGACCCGCGATGTGCTAATATTTCAGCTCAACCTGCTGCTGTAGCAGACAAACATCTGTGCCTCTCTGTCTTGCAGACCGCAAGTGGTGGTCTGGTCTGGCTGTATTTCTGTCGTCGTCTGATGCTTGTTTTTCTTCCCACAGATAATTTCCCAAGATGAGGCTGACCGTAGAGGGAAGGTCTACGATAAATACATGTGCAGCTTCCTCTTTAATTTAAATAACGGTAAGAATCCTTTCTCTGACACTCTCTGGAACATTCCGGGCAGTCTCGTGCATCCCCTCGCTTGATAACATTTTCCCACCCGCAGACTTTGTCGTCGACGCCACGCGGAAGGGCAACAAGATCAGGTTCGCCAACCATTCCGTTAACCCCAACTGCTATGCAAAAGGTGAGCCGTGGTCGCCTGCAGTCCAAGTGGCGAGTGGGTCTGTGCCGTCCCGTTCACGCTGTCCCACTGTCTCTCTCAGTCATGATGGTGAACGGAGATCACAGAATAGGGATATTCGCCAAGAGAGCCATCCAGACAGGCGAGGAGCTCTTCTTTGACTACAGGTGAGGCCTGTGCTCTGGTCCCCGAAGCCCATTAAGCAGAAGGACACGGTGATGTTACAGGGGGAAATACGACTTGGGGGCCCGACTGAATGATCAAAGGAAATTCAGAAATAGCTTTGGTCCAAGAAGGAGGCAGTTCTGTGAGGACTGGAGTTTGGCTCTGCTTTTCGGACGTTCTGCTCCACTCACGGCTCGGTCACTGTGTTCTGCTGCTCGGAGCCAAAGTGTCACACGTTGGCTGTGAAGTGGCTCTGCACAGCAAGCAGCTTTTCTCCGCAGTTCCCAGTCATATCGCCATAATTCATGAATGATGACGGTACTTTATCAATTTCCTGTGGGGAAATCCCCTTTCTGCCCACCCCATCTCACTCCCTACACATGTAAGCGAGACTGAGCTTAGCACTGAAGGACAGCCACCCACCCAGGGCACATTAAGGACCCATAGACTTACTGCCCCACCCCCACTGAATAGAGAGCACAGGCTCCTAGGTGGTGCTGGGTTTGAACCCACAACCTTCCGATCACAGGCAGTGAGGCTTAGCCCACTGAGCCACATGCTGCCCCCGAATGTAGTCATGCAATTACTACTTCCATAAAGATACATTTTAAGTGCTTAAGCAGACTGGGAACTCAGAGATAGTGTCGGATTGGGGTCCTGTTTGCCGCCTAAGCACCTACCAACCTTGCATTATTAATATCAAAATAATTCTGTGAAAGGTCATCTGATGGAAAGAAACATTGTTTTGCAATTGTGAGCTTTTTACTCCAAATTATCCATGGAATGAAGAGCAGTATTTACATGTAATCTGATATTTCGATTGGTTTCATTTCAAACCCCTTTTAATGCACACTGACAACCGGAACTTAATCACTAACAAACTAAACACGCTGCGTGTTGAGCGGCGGCTTAAACACATCAGTAAAACAAAGTGGGATTTGAGGGCCGCTGGTTGGGAAGCTGAGCCTGATTCTTTATTTCATTGCTGCTTCAGGTACAGCCAGGCAGATGCACTCAAGTACGTCGGTATCGAAAGGGAAATGGAGATTCCATGAATCCGTCTACCTCCCAGCTCCAGCCAAGGCCTTGCACACTTCAGGGTGTTTTTACAGGACAACAAGGATTACAGACTGTTTCATACAATGGTAATTTGTAGGATTCTGATTTGGGTTGTAATACAAAATGAAAAGTGATCCAGTTTACTTTTGCTGCCTTTCACACTGTTTATAAATCCCTGCATTTTAAGATTTTGGGAGGTGCGTGTTGGAGATGCTACAGTAATAGAACCATTTGACAAAATCTGCAATACTTGAACATTCATTCCTGTTTACAGCAACGAGGGGAAAATAAATGCTCTTCAGACTGGATCGCTGACACTCGCTTCTTTTCACCACGGCGACTCTCCCGCCGGCCTTAAGCGTGCACGGTGACGTGGTCACTCCGGCCGAGGCCATAGCGTACTGTCGGCCGCGTTTGAGTATTGTGGGAGTTCTACGGGGTCGGTGTGTATGTCCTCTGTGCCTCTCGGTGTGTTGCTGGCACCTCTGAAAGCAAACCGGATTATTTTTAACTAACGGAGGAGTAAGTGCTTTCTGAATCTAAATGCGGCATGGCAGAAGACACTCCACTCCCTCTCCACCCTGTCCGGATGCCCCAACTGTTTTTCACCGAGGGCTAAATTCCATTAGCGACGCACAAAGCCACAAGGTCCACTATACCTGGGGAAAAAAAAATCCCCCTTTAGCCAAGGCAACATGTAGTTGAGAAAGGAGAGCGCTTGGTTAAAGGCCTTGCTCAAGGGCCCAACAGTGACAAAGGGTGAGATGTGAACCAGCGTCATTCCGATTCCAGGTGCTAGAATCGTGGCCTGCATAAGCTGTAGCCCTAAAGGAAAAGTTCAAACTACATACTTTATAGAGAATAGATCGAGTGATCGCATCCCTTTCTGCCGTGGAATTCTCTCGTCCCTCTATAGGAGTGGTGGCTGGTGTCAGATAGGAACTGAAGCAGCATCCTTAAACGAAAACTCATTTAAGTAAATCCATGTAGTCCGTTTGGAAACATTCACCTCGGCATGTTATTTTTAAATCTTGCTTGGGTTTTGAGTCATAAGCCTTCTTAACTCAAAGCATGCGTGCAACAGGAAATAAGTCCAGTATTCAGAAATGTGCAAAGCCGATGTCACCTTAAAACGCTTAGAGAAACCTTCATTTTATTTCACACGTTTAGAAAATGAAGCGCACTATACAAATTGTGTCGCTGGTCACGATGCAGATTACGCAGGACTGACTGCTTCATCTGTCACCCTTCTGCTCCAGAACTGCAGCCCACATTGCATCTGTTTTTAACTGCAGCTGCTACAGTGAATCAGCAGTCTAGCCATTCATATTTTTCCTTAAACTTTTAAAAGGAGATAGGCAGTAGCATGCGACCATGCCCTCCACAGAGGGCTTTGATTTTGTTTAATGTTGGCGATGGCAAAGTATTGCATCTGTATTTACATGTCAGAAAGGTACATCATTTATCCTGAGCAGTCTGTACAGGCCTTTAGGGCAGCGGCCTTCCTGCTTTTCCGTCATCCGGCCTGTAGAGGGCAGTACGGCTTCAGCGACTGATCTGCCAGGCTGGTTTCCCCATTGTGCACATGTTCCTAACGTCGTATAGCTGGATGACACGTGGTACTCTGACGTCGGTGAGATGACATTTAGGCCAAGTAGCTGTAGGTATCCTTCTCGCCATCGACGCGCTCCAGGTACTCCTTTTCTATCAGGATGTCGATGCATTTCTGAAACACATCGCAGTTTTGGATAAACTCAAGAGGCCATTTTGTTTTGAAATGCCCTTCTCTGGTGAACTCATACTCACCTTGATGACTGGGACTCTGGGTTTAAACCTGGACGACAGCTGGTTCAGTACCTCTGCCAGGAGCTGCTGGTGTTTGAGGACTTTCCTCATCTTCATGATCCTGACGATGGCAGCCTGTGGAAGGACCCAGGCGTGAGTGCATGGCGCTCGCCCTGCGAGGGGCCCGGCAGCCGGCGGCCGATCACTCTTACCTGGATGAGGAGTTTGCGGTCCTCCTCGATGTTCTTGTGCGTGGTCTCCTGTTCCTGCTTCTGCTCCGTCTTCATCGGCACGTTGATGTTGACACGTAGCTTCTTGCTGCGTGGGACGGCACAGGACGCGGTCGACAACTCAGTGACTTACCTCAAACGGCACCGGTGCCTTTCAAGCGCATCATCACTTACTTTTTATAGCCCAGGTAGAGTTTTATCAAGGTGTCCGGCTTGAAATCGACTTCATCTACATTTGCGTTCTCATCCTCCAGGACCTGAACATAACATTTAATGATCAGGTTCAGGACTCGGATTAAAGTTCGGAACCTGGGCGAGCATAAGCAGCTGCAGGATGACGTGCAAGATTTACTGTGCACTTACCAGCAGTTTAGATTTTAACAAAATCTGCAAAACCTGCACCAGTATATCCTATAAAAAGAAACACAAGGCCTGTTAGCCTCACTCAGGTGAAGACGAACAGAAAATTACCGACTAATGACAAAGAAGAGTAAACACCGTGCCGTCAGTTATTATGGATGTTATTATGGAAGTTTCCCCTTAATGCAGCAAGACATTACGTTGCTAGCACTGATAAGAGGGGACCGGCCGGCCGACACGCACCGCTTTGATCTGCGTGCTGTCGCTGAGCTGCCGCATGCTGTACACGTCCTCAGTGTTGTACTGCAGCAGGATGGCCATCTGGAACGTGGAGGCCTGCGGACAGGGTTCAGTCAGCGTCTCACACGAGAACAGCAGCCCCACTCCCAAGCACCAGGAGGTGACGGGGTTCAAACTCTCCGCTCAGTCACGGGTACCCGCTAGCTCACATCATCCCCCCCCAGCTGAATACCCCCCTGCCCACCTGCAGCGTGTATCTGTTCTTGAAGCAGTTGGTGACCAGCTCGCCTTTGGACAGGTGGTACAGCCAGGTGAGTTTGCGGCCGCTGTGTCTGCTGCTGTAGAAGGCCGTGAATCTCTGGTAGCTCCTCTCCAGCTGGACGGAGCAGTGACGTTAGAGGGCCCCGCGGCCGGCTGCCTAAGCCCGCTTCCAAGTCACAAAGCTACAGCGGGCTGGCATCTCTCGGGCATTACGCGACACGGGTGTACCGGAACAAGGCCCGAGCCCTTCACTGTCGCATCCACCAGCAGGTACATCCGGAGATAATTATACAAGTCATTTTATGTCCTTTTACCTGTGACACTAACACGCCGGGATGGCGACCGCGGGGCGGACGGCCCCAGCAGAGTGAGGCGAGGCTGCCAAGCAGCCCCGAGTGCAGGCGACTCACCTCTGAGGGCAGCGCGAACGTGCAGGACTGCTGGAAGGGCCAGGAGCCCGAGCTGAGGACCTGGGTGCTGAAGTCCACTGCAACACAAGAGCGTGACGCTGACGTAAGGCAACGCTCCGCAAAAGGCCAGGGCCCGGCCCGCAGAGCCGGGTCACCGTGCATCACTTAGAGTGCAGCATTCATGAGCGCCGTTCCATTATATTAGCCTCTAGGCCTCAAGGTCACATGGGACGAGCTCACATCACATGACCACAAAGCTGACTTTCAACATGCATTAATGTAAATTAGTTCCTCTAGCATCTGCTTGATCACCCGGTTACTGGCAACACTGGTAATTACTGGTAATATAATCACAAAAATAAAAAAGCAAAATCTTCATAAGCAAAAAAAAAAAAAAAAAAGTGTGGATCAGTCTCCACAGGGGGGCGCTGTTTCCCCATAACATCTCTACAGAGTTAATCCTTGTGCTGCAAATCACCAGTTAATTACAAAATTAGGCAAAAAGTAATTAACATGCTCAAAGGGCTGCTGAGAATTATAGAGATCCGTGATGACTGCTCTCAGCCTTTGGTGTGGATGGTAATTTATTCGTTCCCGTAACCGAGTGCCGGGGGGGCGGGGCACTTACGATCCAGTGGCTCTGAGTTACACAGGTGCTTCTTGAACTGCTCGTTGAGGTCCTTGCTGACGCCGATATCCTGGAACATGCGCTGAAGCTTGGATGTATACTCAAAGCCACAGGCTTGCTGCAATGGGACGGAAACACAATGTCCAGGAAGGAGGCTTTAGGAGGCCAGAGGGATGTTACAGAGCGTGAGAACATAGAACACGGAACACTAAAGACGGAACCCTGGAAACTCCACGTACTCAGCTGACCTATTTACATAATGGCCAGGAACTGTGAGACTGATATGACATATGACAGACTGGTAACCTGTAACCGGGAGAGTAAGGAGCGTGAGGACGGCACTGGCCGAGGGGGAGGAGCTTAGGGCAGCCACCTTCAGCTTGGAGATCATGCTGGCCTCCGCGTCGTCGCTGGCGCTGTTCTGGTGCACCAGCCGCTTTGCCAGCATCTTGGCGTAGAACTTTTGGAAAACATCTTTGTCCTCGATGTATTTGAAAACCACCATCTAAGAGGACGGAAGAGGAAAGACGGCAGATGGACTGAAAGCGAACAAAAAGGGCAATTAGGCAAAGCTGCCCCAGCTGTGTGTGTGTGTGTGTGTGTGTGTATATATAAACACACACATACATTATATAATATGCATGTACATATGATGACCTCACAATGTGATAAAACCCTGTTATTTTTGCAGTATTCATAAGAGACCACACAACTAAAAATGCCAAAAGTCTTGTATTTTGTTTGGTTACTTACGGTTAAGGTTAGGGCTGGGCATTTTGAGATTAGAGTTTTCCCCACAGAAATGAATGGACGGTCCCATTTAGATAGGTACCTGGGTATGGGTGTGTGTGTCTGTACATTATGACAATGTGAGAATCCAACGTCCAAGCAGCACATCAGGCATGTCTGTGTGGTGTGACATTATTAACACACCCCCACAGCTTCAGCGCTAACCGACGCGCAGAAACGCAGTGGAGAACATGGAACTCACCACCTGGTTCAGTGTGTCTTCCAGTTCAGCCTCCTCAGGGTTCTTGGAGCTGGGGAAGACACCCCCCCCCCCATCGTAAAATTACCAACAGGCCCTGGGAGCTTTAGAAACCAATCAAAGTAAAGTTGTCGGATGCAAAAATGTAACTAGACAGATGTTTACGACATGGTTATTTATAGGGCTACACGATTAACCTTTATCGCATCGATATTGAGGTTTTAACTCCCGCAATAACCTAACCTCAGGAGTCTGAGGTTTTTTCCCCCGCCTCTGACATTTGAGTGACAAACCTATTAGCCAATCAAAATGGTCGACTCTCGCATTCCTGGCTTGCTGGCCAATTAGAAATGGCAATGGAAACAAGGTTGTATGCAGTGCACCGGCTTTCTGTCAGCAG
>JAODKF010006783.1:0-12049 GCA_026779585.1 Mormyrus proboscirostris
GGAGTGTTGGGGAATGGAGGTTATGTGAGAGGCTTCATTGTTGCAGGTCTGGGAAGCTGTCATGCCTGATCTATTGCGAGGCAGATGCAGAAGAGGGGCCTGACTGATGTGTGCTGGCAGGCGGGGGGGCAAGCATCCGAGAAATGCGATATTTATCGATAGGAAACACAGGGCCAGTGTGTTTCCAGCACAGCCGGGGGGGGCCCCAGGCAGAGGAGGGGCCTCCAAACAGGTGTGCAGGGAGGAGCACAGACCGTGCCGAACACAGCAATAGGCATGACTGCAACTTGATGACAGTCAACGTCAGTAGGCGCTACCCTTAAAGGGAGTGAGCATGCGGGATCACTGAGCCCCACGCAAGATTCAAATGCGTTTAACTACTTCCTTACACAGTGCTTGTACTTTTTGTAGCGTTGGACAGACTGGATTAAGGGTAAGTTGATGAAACTGACCGTTTTGGCAGCCCCCTACTTCACACCGCTAACGCTACACTTCTTCAAGTCGCCCACACTCAGACCTAGAACTGTGTTCCATCCAGTCTTGTCTCTCATAGACGCAGCGCCTTTGTAGCGGGTCTTGTCTGCAGACGTGATCGTTTGTCTCGCCGTGTCAGATCGACAGTTGCGATGAGTCAGGCGCCAACGTGGTCGCCCGACGGGAGCAGTACAGAGTGCAATGCATTTTGGCCGCAGCTGTCAGCTTGTGGTCATCGATGACTTCTGGTAACACGGATGACTTTAGCAAGCTGTGGGAGTCACGGATAACTTCACAAGAAAAGGAAGTGGCAGCTTTGTGGTCCCAGTTTAGCTTTATGTGTCAGAAAACGGGTCACGAGACGCCGTTATATCAAATGTCCCAGCAACTGATCGACGGAACAGCCTACGGCAACAGCCAAAACATCAGGACAAGAACAACAGTCACTGCGAATGTTTGTCATTAAACCATCATTAGCATGAGTAGCTTGAGTAATGACATGCAAGACGAAAATAAGTCTATGTATGAAGAATTGACTTGAGAATTGAGAAATGAAGATTTTGCGTGGGACGACACCAAGTGAGAGGTTAAAGCATCCAAGAGTGAAATCAGCTGGTGCATTCAATCTGGTCATCTGAATGGACCATTTACTGTCTACTTGGTTACCTTGACGATAGGGGAAATTACCTAACAGGTACACGAAAAAATGGCTAGCACCTAACACATCCCTTCAGTAAGGAAAAGGAACAATTCTATTTTGAGATCCGTGAAACTACCAAAATTCAAATTGCAAGTGCGACCTGTAAATACAGCAGCCACATCAATGTGCGACAGCAGCACTCCTTTGATACCTGACAGAATAGCTGGCAGTTTTTTGAGATCTGGTTAGCTGTTCATTGACTACGCTGCTCATAGGCATCCAGCTCTGCTCAGGACAAATATAAACGTAATCCCAGGGATTTCTGTTCATGGAAACAGACACTGACTTGCTTTAGAAGCCACTGGTCTCCCCAGACCATCCTGTACTCCACAATTCCCCAAATTACCCCTCTTCATTTATTGGAGCTGCGCCTTACAATCCCCAGCAATACACCTCACTCAGAAAAAAGGCTGTTGTGACAGATCGCTGTGTTTTCTGTTTTACTTGCCTGCCCACTATAAAAACATGTGAAAACAATAGACGGATAATGAGGAAGAGGATGACCACCAAGAAGATGGAAGGGCTCACTCACCACAACAATGAAGTGAAAAGTCTAAAAAGAGAACAGTCTGTAGGAATTCCATCGTCATAGTTACCAGGAGTTGGCATTCTATATAATGATAATGGTTAAGGAAGTAAACCTGTAACAAGAAATCTTCTGGCTGGAGTCAAGGTAAGCAGCCTGGATCCTTACGGGAAAACACCCGGCTGTTTGGTGCCACCATGGGGATCCATGAAAGCGTCTATCAGAAAAGTGCCAAACCAGCCAAAATTCACAGTCTTTGAACGTCCGCTTCACGCCACTTCATTTTTACGAAAGCTTTGCTGTGACAGAGATACTTAACAGTGCAAGAAAAACAAACATTAAAACATTACAAAAACAATAAATATTGTTTCCATCTGCATCCAGGTTGCGGGTAATTTGCAGCTGTGTGTGTGTTTGTCCTTGGCCACGTTGTTTATTAGCATAAGACTTTTATTTCTTAAAGAACAAGGGCAAGGTTGGGTCTTTTTTGTGACACTGATGAATGGCTTTTAGGGGAAATGGAGAAGCCCAATTAAGATTCCATCAGGATAAAGGTAATGGTAAATTATTTACATTTACAAGCGGTTCAGCCCATCTAAACATTCAACCGCAAATGGAAAAAAAGTGTCTTTCTGTCGCGGGAGCCGGCTTCCGTAAAGCGAGAGGGCTTTTAATTAATGAGGCAGGCTGGTGAGAGGTGGCAGAGAGAGAGAGAGCGGTGCACGCCAGCCCCGTCTGGGGGCAGCCGATTGGAGGAGAGGCACGATGTAATGGCACACAATAGTCTGCTGGGACTCAGGACACGCACACACACACCCGCCGTGGCTAATAAGGTACAAATCGTGTGACTCATGGTCACGGCTCCACTGTTCATCCAGGCTGTTTATGAAGGATAACACTGTCACTGTGACATATATTATGCCTGGATTATATATATCAGTGGGCTCTCTGAAGACATGCAAATCAATAGCTTGAACTACACCTACGTGCTCATTATCTGTTTATATGCACTTTGCAAAGAACATTTTCTCCATCCGTCTGTCCATCCATCCAAACACACATTGATTTATTATCTATTTAACCATCCATACAACCAATTATCTATCCATTCATCCATACAACAAAATACATCCATCCATCCATCCATTTATACAACAAACTACCCATCCATCCATCCATCCATCCATCAATCTATTCATCCATTCATCCACCTGTACCACCAATTTGCCATTCATCCAACCACCAACTAGCCATCCATCCATCCAACCATCCATCCATCCATCCTAACTCCGATCTATCATCCCTTCATCCACCTGTACCACCAAATATTCATCTATCCATATTACCAACTATCTAATGGGCACCTTTATGAAACTGGCTCCAGTTCATTCCTCCCGGCGACAGCGTGATCGGCTGGTCCGTTCTGGTTGCCAGGCCTGATCCTCGCTATGTGAGGCCCAGAGGTGTGAGCGTGTGGGCTGGGTTCGTACAGATGTGCGCAGTGCCTGCACTCCTCATGCATAATCATGCTGATGCTGGAAGCACAGATCTCGGAGACTCTGCCCCCGCCCGGTACGTGGCGCATTGACCCTCCTCATTACCATTTATCGAGGAGGTGTAGTTTAGTTGGGGGTGGTGGGAAAAAATTATCATATTAATTAGCCCCGCCGATAAACACAGAGCTGAAATGTCACATTGCTTGGCGGTCAGCGGAGACACAATTAGAGGATGAGTTGATTGTTTCTCAAACCCCCCCTGACACCCTCCCCACATGCGGCGCCTGCCCCTTTCCGGTGCCCCCCACCTCCGGAGTCGCCCCCCACCCCAGCCTTTCTCCATGCTTCCTTTGTCTGCCCCTATATTCGTCTCTCTGCTGGGATCTCTCTCCCTCCATGAGAGGCCGACCTTGATGTGTCTGTGTGTAGGAATCGATGTGTCATTTTTCAGGCTCATGTCATTTCGTAAATGCTCAGCTCAGAAATGGCAAATGAAGGCATTTGGGCTGCAGAAAGCGGATTTCACCACACAGCAGCTGATGTAGCTCATATAGCCTGATGTAAAGGGCTGAACTGGGTGTAATTACAGAATATCAGCCCTTGGTAGTTGTGACCTTAGTGACGGCTTTTCGGATAAAGCATGTTGTTTTATCTCAATTAATTATGATTTTTAATAGAACGATGGAATAATTATGCTATGGAAGCTAATTGATCTCTGCTACTGGCTGTCATTTATCACTGAAAAGTCATATTTATTTGCTTGCATGTTCTGTTCATTTTGTAGGGCTTCTTGATGTATGATATCCCATGAAACTCTTTGTATTTTGCTACATTGGGGTGTGTTCTTAAATCCGACAATTCATAACAATGGATCCATCCATCCATCCATCCATCCATAAATCCAGTACATATCCAGTACAGGATTGTGGTTAAACAATTAATAATAAATATAATTCTAATTAGAGTCAATTAGGGTTACTATCCCATGAAGGTAACTGTGTGTTTTGTTTAAATATTAGCACCCTTGTAAAGTATGTCATCCATGCTGAGAAAAGCGTGAGCTGCGATGAGACGGTTAGCGACCCGCAGTCAGCTCTGAAGTGCAGCACCCACGCAGGGCCAGCCTGGGGAGATGCCCTCTATGCACGTCTCAGTACCGAAACACCACGCGTCTGTTTTTGCACCTGAATGTGTCAAACACACAGAGCAGAAATGGCAGTTACTGCAGCTCAGTGCTGATGCCTTCACCACATACCACCACCCCCCCGGGTATCACCCATGCCAGCACCGCGGCTGGCAGGCGCGCCCGTGTGTGCCACGTGCGAGGATCCCCCGTAACGTGACGCTCTTCTTCATCCATGTGCGAAAGTCTGCTGCTTAAGGCTCCTCCTCCTCCTCAGTGGCACGCTTCACACTCCTCAAGGGGCTCAGCGGTGGGCCCAGCCTGAGGGGGGGGTGGCGGGAGGGGCGGAGCAAAGTGGGGAGATGGAGAAGGAGACAAGGAGAGTAAGGAGATGGAGATCAGGAGACAGAGGGAGGGAGAAGACCGAGGGTAGGGTTAGGGAGATAAAAGGAAGCAGAGGAAGGGAGAGAAACAGTGCGAGAGGGAGGGAGGAGTAAGGAGAGAAAGGGAGAAAAAAGGAGATAGAGAGAGTGAGGGGAAGAGAACAGGATGGGGGAGAGGAGAGAGACAGAGAGAGAGAGAGAGAGAGAGAGAGAATGAGGGGAAGAGAACAGGATGGGGGAGAGGAGAGAGACAGAGAGATAGATAGAGAGAGTGAGGGGAAGAGAACAGGATGGGGGAGAGGAGAGAGACAGAAAGAGAGAGAGAGAGAGAGAGAGAGAGAGAGAGAGAACATCAGGCTGCAGCTCTTCCATAAGCTGGTGGGGTATGAAGGACAGTTTGTCTCCAGTGCACATCTAGAATGTTTTGATAACTTTCTGTCTGAGATTAGAAAAGTGCTTGCGTTCCCTTTGTGAGAAGCAGCCAGAGAGTCAAAGAGAGCCTCGAGCCATTGGGGGATTATTCACAGAGTGTGAAAGTTACAAATCACTTCATCAAACAGTCCTATTTTCAATCAGCATTTCATGACCTCATAATAAGTCCTCATAATAAATTCTCATTCCAGCGTTCGGTCCGGCTGTAAAATATCGCATTCACTCTCATCGGGCCCCATGACACCAGACGGCCATGGCGAAGATGGAAGACTGCTTAAGCACACATGCGTTAAGGTCACTGCGCTCGTGCTGAGGTGTAGAGCTGCAAAGGGCTTGGAGACGCGAGGCTGGGGATGCCGCCAGCTTGGCGAGGCGGGTGCGTGCTCGCGCGCGTGTGCTGCGTGTGTGCGTGTGTATGCGCGTGATAAATGGAAACAAGCTGAGGCAGAATCCCCCATGAAAGAAGGCGAGGGAGAGGGCCTGCGTTCCTCACCGCAGCCAACAAAAATATGCAGTCACCTGACATCCCCAGAAGGGAAAGCAGCTATTGGATGCCGCAGACGGAAAATGCCTTGCAGGCGCAACAGAAGTCGCAGTTTATTGTGAACGGAAGCACAGATTTTCAGGAGTACCTGCAAGCCACCTGCAAGCAGAATCTTCAGGAACCTCGATCGCATTATTTTATATAAATCCATGTACAGAAAAAAATTGCATTAATATGAAATATACTCCTATGAGAGCTAGTTATACTGACAGGACATTGGTCAGTCATATCACTTGCATAAAGTGGTGCTCCATTCTATAAACAGGTCCTTATTAACAGATCCTTCTGATTAGGAGTGACCTGATTTTATTTATTTTTTTGTCATGTGTGACTTTCGATTTGCTGCTTGTGGTTAAATTTATACCAAAAACGGAACAATCCAATGATCATGGCAATTTAAAACTAACTATATCAGTGTGAATAAAATGTATAATTTGAGTATATAACATGTAACAGCCCTGCAGAGGCATGGCTGCCCCGTCGGCCTTTTTCTCCTACTAACAGCGTAGCGGGTTTGTTTACACGAGCACCACCACAAACACGTGAGTAATGGTTGCACAATGACATTATGATAGCTGCAATGTCACTAGGCGATAGGAATTTTTCAGGTCCATTACGGTATAATCTTATGGGACCGCTGTCACATATGAGGCCCGCTGTTGAGCGAAACATCGTTATACGGTGCATGACTGCATTTAATATGTAATGGTCCTGCGTTGGACTGACATCTCCTCCAGGATGTGGTCCAGCCTCGAGTCCAAGGTCGGAAAATGGATGGCTGTCTCTCAAAATGACTAAATCATGTGATAGAGACTGAGAGAGGAGGGAGACAGGAAGAATAAACGGTACAGGTTCATTCCTGAGCTTTATGTAGGCTAGATGTAAAACTAAAATTAGATGCACTGAATCTGATACTAAAATTAGCAAATAATAATTATTATTATAATTATAATGTTAAGAAAAAAAAACATTTCTATCTTTGCATTATGTCAGGCGGCCACAAAGGATTCTAGAATCCTGGAGCCACCAGCCTTTGATCCAGCTATTTATAAATATGCTAATGAACGGATTTCCTTCCTCTCTTGGCATATGCTGCCTATGCTCTCAGTAACCTGTGTGTCAGGGCCTGTTTTCACGCAGAGCTAATTCTGACTCTGCCGCTTTAAACTCCTTGCGTGAAAATCCACTTTATCCAGCCCCCAGAGGTCAATGAATGTAGCTCTTGGAATGTGATCAAATGTATCCTACAACCAAATGTTTTACTACCACTGCTTGTCCTCCCTGCTCTGCTGTATATTGATACTATTTGAATGAAATATTATTTTACACTCAGCGCTAAATAGAGCATAGAGAGAGTGTGTGTCACGTACACGCTGCGGTCTGTCGACATAGCCTCGAAGAATGGAAGCAAATTAATTTGAAGCACATGAAAGTCATAAATTGCCCCTATTGCAATGATGACCCTAATCCCTCATGTTCCAGAGAGCCCTTCGTGCTTTTTTAATGAGAGATGCTGCTGCCTTCTCCCTGGGATCTAGAGGATGCTAGCAGGGCTGCTCTGTGCAGCCTGCTCCGTCTTCAAGGTCACAGCAGTCTGACATACTCAGCAACCTCTTCTTTCAGCAGCACCATAAAATGTGGCTGAGAGTCCTGGCAGCAGAAGGGCACCGGGTAACGAGTCCCCCAGATGAGATCCTTCGACCCAATAGACCAGGTTAATTAAAGAGTCATTTCTCAGAGAGGATCGAGGAGGGGAATATGATTGGCAGAGCCAGGGATCCCGTGACGGGGCGGAGCCTCTTCTGCGTGTTGTCATTGGACGGAGGCTGCTCCAGGCAGAGTTATACCAGCAATATAAAAGTCAGGACAAAATGAGGCCGGTCTAAGAGAAGGACGCTTGAGTTTCTAGGTTACCTGTCAGGTGTGGTTTTTAAATAGGCTTAAAGAGCATAAAAATAAGTAAACCTATGCAGTCCTATTCTGTGATTCACTCATATGATATTACTATCTAAGAGTCGCCCTAGTTTGAGAAATTACCCTTCTTCTGTTGACCCCGAGTTTTTATTTAGTAAACAGTAACCCAAGTGTTTTAAGACATTTTAAGAAAACAATTGAGCGATTCACCGAGTCTCATTTGAAGGAAGAGACCAGAATAAATACTGTGCAATCTGATTCCCATCAGGGGCGCCATTACTGGCGCAAAAACATATTTGCAGTTCACCTTTTCTCGTCTAGCAAATTAACGACAAATGGCACTTAAAGTGCTTTCAAATGTACTGCGGACTGTACGTTCAGTGCCGACTGGCACTTGCATAGTGCTTACGCGTGTACGTTTGCACCCTTCTCAGTACTTCACTGAATGGGAGGCAGGCCAGAGGTGTGCGCTTTCAATTCCTGGCTATAAAGTAGACTGACCTATTAAGGGTAAATTAATTTCAATTGACATTTATAGCAGATGCTGAGATGGACTTTTTCATGGTTATTTTCTCTTTAAGATTAACTTGTCGCGACATGGTAGCAACATACTTTACAAGTAGATCATGGATTTTTGGTATATTGCATATCATGCACTGAAGCCATATTAGGTTTCTGATGTAAAACGCATCATCAACCTCGCTCTCGCTCCACATTAACAGTGCTTTTGGCAAGCAATGTGACCTTTGTCACTCGATACCGATATATACACACACACACACACATAAAAACTTTATATATATATATATATTTATATCACCAGAAATAAATGAGGAGAGTTTACCAGCATGGTCGCCAGCCGATTAATTATTCACTCGAAAATCTGTTCGCCTCTCCCATAGTGGCACAGGAGTAAACAGTCCCAATGTGTCTGAGCAGCTGACAGCCTGTGCCACTCGCTCATGTCCTCCACGGGAGTCACACACCAACTTTCCGAGGGGGCCGTGTGTGTGTGTGTGTGTGTGTGTGTGTGTGTGTGTGGGGGGGGGCATCATCACAGCATCATAGGCACTTGCTGATTTGAAAGTTTAGCTCTTTTTGCCTTTAAGTTGCTCAATCTTAAGCTATTTCTAACTCGATTTTCAGGTCAGTGATGCAAAAGGCCACCTGCACCCCGCCGGTGACATCGGGCAGGATTCGGCTGGGGTGGTTGGCTTCTCCCAAGGGCATAACTTTGGGTTGGGGGGGGGGTTTGAGGTCTCCACCCATTTAAGAGTTGTTCTGGGGGGTGTATTGGAGGGATTGATCATTGGAAGGGTCACAACCCCCCACACCCCCCCCCATAATTTACACCCATGCACCTGTCCCATATATGCAATGCAGTGCTCCTCATTGATCCCTGAAAAAAACACGATGTGTCCTCTATTTCTGAGACTTCAGAAGGCTGGGAACCCCCACTTTAATGAATTCAGAATCAGACAGATCTTCTCAGGCATGGTTATTAAAAGCGTATTCACGACTTAGGCTAAAGAAGCCTATTTTCGCCTGGTCTTTCCATAGGGTGAGCTCGTCTCATTCTCTCAGAAGATAAGCATTGTGGGGGTCATAAAAAGACAAAAACCTGGACACACTCTTGACTTCGCCAGCATACAAGGTCACAAATAGCCTATGGAAATGAAGATGCCTCTTACCATTTCCAGCAGCTATTTAAATCTGAGCAGCCTTTTGAAATGGCATCTAGGAATTTACATATGCGAATATATAGAATATAATCACTTCAGTTAATATGTCGTTTTCTTGTGTGTATTATCATGCAAAGGTCACTCTTAGAGTTGGAGGATGATCAGAGATGAAGGACTAGATTTTGTCTCCCATTGGTTGGTTCGGCATCACTAAATTGAATGTGTTGATTCCGCATACATCGCCCCTACATGCATTAAAACTGAAGTGGACGTGCAGGTGGTAATCAATGCATAATATAGCATTTGAGATATGCGGCAGCTCAGTGAGGCACCTATAGACACGTACCTCCCTACAGAAGCAAATTTAACAGAAGGGGAGAGATTGCTGAGACTGTCGTGTCCTCTAACGGAGAGATCAGCATCATAATGAAAAGAATATGGATCTCCTTAGGTACTCCTCAGGTACCACGACACCGTGCTTAAATACTATCTGGGTTATCTGAGTCTAATTAGTGTAGTTGTCTATATAGCAAGAAGTTTGAGGTCTCAGGGAGTGTGTTGTACAATCAAATTATTACTTTTGTGTTTTCACAGACCATAGTGCCACATTAAAACCAGGCAGTAAGTACAGCAGCCAACGATGAGTGAAAAATGACATCACCACAACAGATGACATCACCACAGACACTAAAACATTTACCAGTTTGTATTTGAAACAGGGCACATATGTACTTATGTTATTGTCAAATTTAATAAAATATCAGCACCTCTCACTAAAAATTGTCTTCATATTTTATTCAATGTTCATGTAAGAGTATTTTGGCATTCACTTACATATCCCATGTACTTATTTATATATTTTATTTCTTTATTTAGATTTTGTTCCAGTTTCCAGGTATCTGTTCCAGAAGTTTCCTTTACAAGCTGGGGGGCTCCTGCGACAAGAGCCACAAACCCTACGCTGTCAATTTTCGTCCTCCTTTCTGTTACGCTTTGATCTCCTTGAAGGAATGAGATGTATCTGAAGGACTAGAAGTGTGCGTGTCTGTGTTTGTGTGTATGACGGTTTGTATTTACCACAGTGCGGTAAAAAAGCTTGTGGGGACATTTTTTCAGTCCCCACAATATAAACCTCTATTTCATCAAAACCTGTGACTGCAATAAAAAATCTAAAAATGCCAGAAGACTTGTATTTTGTTTGGTAATTTATGGTTGAGGTTAGGGCTGGGTAGGGGTTAAGGTCGTCACGGTTTGGATTAGGTTTTTGCCCATAGAAATGATTGGACGGCCCTCACTATAATAAGAATAGGATTCCCACCAGGGATGAGCCCAGTGTTATGCAAAATGACCTTGAAGGGCTAAAATTAAAAAATGACAAACATGCAAAGGTCACCATCCGGTGGGGTCATCCTCTGCCCTGTGCCCTCAGGCCCCCTGATGGGCTGAAACCCCCCCCAGAAACGGGGGCTTGAGAAAACCCCAGACCTTCCTGTTAAGGCACACAGACACACAACAGCATCTCTCTGCAGCCGAGTGAGCCTTTCCTCACGCTTTCCTTCCAGCACATTCCGCTTACAGGACTTGCACACAGAAAGAGTAAAACAAGCTTTGGGTGAGGGGGGGCACTCACTGGGCCATTGGATTATCTCCCAGGAGGGCCGGGCAGGGTGGGGGGGGCAGGGGTCAACCTTGTTCATTGTAGTTTGAATGACAGCATCAGCTAAGTAAAAATAAATATAGATCTTTAAAATAAAAAATATTTCCCCCCTGTGTATTTTCACATTTCTTTTTTGCTTCATATTTTGCCTTATTCTGTGTAGCATGACACAATGTCAGCTTCTGCTCCAGACCTGCCCCTCCCCCACGGGCAGCATATCTAACATGCCCCCCCCCCACATACACACACACGCACACACACACAGACTTCTATATGAGCTTCTGTCCTGAGGGCAGGATACCAGAGGGTCCCTTGCTCTCTGTTTCCCTTCTAAAGCACGAAATGGCTTTTCCAGCCCAGCGGCTATCTTCCCCCACCCCCAAGCCCTAAAAAAGTCCCGGAACAGTGTCGCTGTGGTTGGCTCTGATAGGATACCTGCCGTCGCCTTCGATTACCTGCGCTCTCTGTTTCGGGGGCAGTGGAGGCAGAGGCAAGCCCACTGCGATCTGCAGTGCATTAGTCACGGTGGGGAGCTTATGGTGCCCCGACCCCCCCGACCCCCCGCATGAGGGTGAGAGTCATGGCGAAAAGCTTCCTCTCTACCGCCCTGCATAAAGGACAGATTTTTAATAACTGAAGGAAAGGAATGATCGCCATCTCTGGGAGTCATATGCAGACACAGACACACACACAGGTTTGTAATTATACCTTTGTGAGGACTCCATTCATTTCTGTGGGGAAAACTCTAATCCCAACATGATGACCTTAACCCCAACCCAGCCCTAACCTTAGCCATAGGTAACCAAACAAAATACGAGACTTTTGGCATTTTTACTTTTTTGGCTGCATTCACTGATCTTTGGACGGCCCTGAAAAATGGTCCCCACAATGTAAAAAAAAAACGGGTTTTTATTACATTGTAGTGGACATTTGGTCCCCACAATGTAATATAAACCAAATCCACAGACACAGACACACACACGCACACAGACACAGACACCTTTCTCCAGCTTTTGTCAGTTTCGCAAATCACCTTGACTTCTTTTTCCAGACTTCCAACCACCTCGTTTGTGTGTTACCCCCCCCCCCCCGGAAAAACACCCAAACCCCACCAAAAA
>JAODKF010006784.1:0-12031 GCA_026779585.1 Mormyrus proboscirostris
TTAAAGTTATTTCTGTGACCATTGTGAGTTTTTCTTTCATTGACTGAAGGGTACCAACAATTTTGTCCACGTGTATATGTATATATAATATAATGTGATAAAAATAAGAATTATTGCTCTCTTAAGAATTTCCACCCTGCTAGGTTCATAGACCTAACAGGGTGGAACCTGACAGGGTGGCATTTTTTTAGGTAATCTAGCTGTAGCTCTTTAACTGATCAACATTTAGGTAGCTAACCTTCAATAGGTTAACACACCTTTAATAACTAAATCTAATATGTTGTTTAAAATATTCTACCCAATTAACATTTTGTATAATTTACCTTAACAGGGTGAAACTTTAAAACCCCAAACAGGTGTGACATGTTTAAGATAAAACAAAAAGTAAAGTGAGAGTGACAGTTGAAGCTTACCTCAGTTTCCACAGTTGAATTTCCTCCAAAAACAAATGATGTCACTTCCTGTAAATGGATTTTATGGAATTGTAGTTTTTTTAAGGCAAAAAGCACATTCTAACATGATGGAAAATTACTACTGGGACAATTACAATATGAAGAAAAAAGTAAATAAGTAAATAGGTTTTACCAGATTCAATAGCATAATAAAATAAAGTTTAGTTTAGTCTATCATATATTTTTTTAGAAAAAATCAGGATAAGTGAAATATGTGGACATGAAATGTTGCTGCAAGAAGAGAATCACTCATAAAATTGCAAGGCAACTGAACTCACTGTCTGTAGAACATGCATCAGTCCGCATTAAGTTTGCAAGTAAAATAAACAGAACCTAATGATTCTAGCATTTCACCAAGCTGTGAGCAATACTGGTGATCCTTGACCGTATCTGACCTTGACATGTTCTGAGGAATCACTATTTAAATTCACATACTGATAGCGGTCTGAGAGGTAAGATTTAAACCAAGAGAATGCCACTCCCCTTATGCCTACAGTATATTCAAGCCTGTGTATGAGAATGGCATGTCTATAGTATCAAAAGCAGCACTAAGATCAAGCAGCACTAGGAGTGAGGCACAGCCTTGGCCAGCAGATAGGAGAAGATCATTTACTACCTTCAGTAGAGCAGTCTCTGTGCTATAATGAGCTCTAAACCCAGACTGAAATTTCTCATAAATCTGATTCTCCTGCAGAAATGATGTTAGTTGACTAGCTACAACTCTCTCTATTATTTTAGAGATAAATGGTAGATTAGAGATTGGTCTATATTTTATCATTTCCAAGGAATCCAAGTTTGGCTTCTTCAACAGAGGTTTAGTTACTACTAATTACTGCTAGTTTAAGAGATTTTAAGAGATGGCCACAGCTGATTGAGGAGTTAACTATTTCAACAAAAAAATCTAATATTTTGAGCAAGGTGAATATTGAACGTGATAAGATTATGGTCAGAGATAATACTGGTCTGAGGCAGTAGAGTTACATTATCTATGTCAAGACCAAACGATAGGATTAAATCAAGGGTATGACTGCAGTTGTGGATAGGCCCAATTACATTTTGAATGATACCCATAGAGTCTAGTTTATTAGTAAAGGCTATTGTCAAGGGATCTTGTTTGTTGTCTACATGAATATTAAAATCCCCCATAATAATTGCTCAGTTGAAGTGACTAGGTCTGAAAGGAATTCTGCAAATTCAGCTAAAAATAAGGACCTATAGTGGACGGTAAATTATAATGAGGGGGAGAGATAGAGTTTTAGATTTTGAACAGGTGCTTGAAATTGAAATTGAGCAATATTGATTGATTTAAATTTAAATCCTGACTTCTGCGTTATTGGAAGTGTTTCTTCATAAATTGCTGCAACGCCTCAGGCTTTTAGTCGGGGTCTGTGCTCATAACTATATCCCGGAGGTTAATTTAAGGCTAAGTACTCATTAGGATTAACCCATGTCTCTGTTAGGAAGAGCATGTTTAGGACATGGTCTGAAAACATTTCATTTAGAATAAGTGCCTTAGTAGTTAATGATCTAATTTTTAGTAATCTTATTTTTAACTTAGTGGTGTAGGTGGTCTGTGTCAGCTGCTCTAACTTAAAACAAATTAAATTTGAAAGGGATGCTTTTTGCAGTCTATGTGTACTATTTTTGGTTCGGGGCACAGAGACAATGTCAATATGGTGGTACCTAGATGAAGACTCAAGGCAACTCGCAGGCAGCCAGTTTAGGCTTTCTGCCTGCGGCCTGGCCTTAGCTCTGGTTTGTCAAAGGCTGCCTAAACCTGTTCCTGCATAAAGGTTAGCTGATAAGTTCATTGAAATATGGGCAGCATCCTCCCACGAGGGATGGACACCGTCCCGGCTCAAAAGACCAGGTTCCCCAGAGTGCCACACAGCTCAATGGACTGAGTATGTGGCACAGAGGCTGTACCCTGCAGTCTTGGGTTTGAGGCCAGGCTCACCTGTCTTGTTTGTTTATTGTTTTTTCTGTTTTTCCTAGTGTTTCCTTTCTATATTAGTTTCTTTCTCCTATGTCTTCCCTGCTTGTCTTCTGTTTTGTTCTTTTCTGGTTTTGTTTAATTATTCTTGTGTTCTATCATGTTCTATGAGGGTATGCTTTATTTGTAGTGCTTTTCCTCCCCTTACTGGCGTTTCAGAGTAATTCTGTATTTAATTTGGCTGATTCCAGCTATTTTTCAGATAGGCTGGTTTTGTCGCATGATATTGCTGGGTCATAGTTCAGAGAGTCTAATAAGGAAATGTTTTTTGATTTAACATGCCTCGCGTTTAGCTGGTAGCTTCTGCTTCGTATCTTTTTTTTGCTGTTTGTGCCTTGGAAAAGGATCGCTTGTGAGTTGCATTCGTATGTATAACCAATTCTACTGTCAAGTGGGTATTATGGGCAGGTGGGGTTTTGTTTATACCCTGGTGCCTTTGATACGTTAGCCAGGATCACTGGACTAATTAATTGCCTTGGCAATTGCGGCGCCTGAACTACGTATGGGAAATCGGGATCGGTTGGGGAAGTGAAGGAGGAGGACTGCACGAGAGAAAAGGCACCCCGGAAGAAAGGAAAAGAGACCGGATGGGAGATCGGAGAAACACAGTGCACACCGGAGGGTCGACGGCGGAGCCGATCCCGAAGAGCGGAACATCCCGAGAGATCGCGGATGCCGCGGACAGCCTGGAGCGAGAGAACCCAGAAGAGACGCACAGGAGACACACAGGAGAGGGGTGCTGGTGAGAAGGACAGTGCTGGGAAGAAAGGACGCAGCGATCAAGCCTCGAAACGCTCCGTTGGAGAAGGAGTTGCTTCAACACCGGAGCGGGGGAGAGTAACTGGGCACTCCCCCCGCAGTGAGTTGAGTGGAAACTCTTTGCCTGGATAGATCCATACATCGGGTCGATGTCTGATCTGGGCTCTGTTTTAGGGTTATTTAGTTAAGGGGGTTAGAGATTAGGATATCAATTCTCCCGGTAGTGGATACCGCGATATGGTGTTTGTAGTGGGTGCGCACGGGTGTTTTGATTTGCATGTACGATTATTGCGGTGCCCTGTGGGGGTGGTAAGCGTGTGATAGTGTGCTTTGCTGTGATAGTCTTGGTATCCCTATAAGGTGATTGGGGGTCGTGCCTTGGTGGAATCTGTGCTTGCTCGCCCTGTCTTTGTGTCGCACTAATAGGCTTGGGTGGACGGAACCGGGCTGGTGGGGACCGTCTCCTGCACGGACATCGCCTGGCCGCGCTGATTTGATAGTGGGTCCTGAATGGACTTGTATTAAATTTTATTACGTCTTTGTATGCCATTAGCTAGCCTTTGCATTTTAAAGTGTGTGTTATTTTATTCCCTATGAAATAAATTGGTAAAGTACGAACTGCCAGGTGTTTGGGTGTGTGTGGAGCGACTCATACCAGCACAACCAGTCTGAACTAGATTGGAGGGTCCTGCATTGCAATGGTCCTCCCAGTGCTCCCTACAACGATCAAAGTAACAGGTCGTTAGCAAGGTCCAAATTCTTCAACCACTTTCAGGTTAAAGGGTCAGAGTCACCATATACTCTTCACATGTGTGCAGGAGTCACTGAATGGTCTAGGAGAAGAGAAATAGGATTCATGGTAGAGTCACTGGATGTAATGACACATTTGATGCATTCCACACTCATCGAGTGTAATCACATGCCAGACGACCGATCGGCGATTCCGACTTGAGCAGCTGTCCCACATCATACTCACTTGAAGTCCATAGCTCACCAGATACCACACTTAGATCCAGAGGCCCAGATATTACTACTTCTAGGATGTGACACCCTTCAGGTTCACAAAATCAGAGAGTATTGCAATGGTCCTCCCAACGCTCAAAGGCCAGACCTTAGTTGGGTTGTCGTTCGCAATGTCTGTTGGGCTCAGCCCACAAGCTAGATGCTGTGACCTCCTTCCATGCTAAGGTGCTTGAAAATGGGCGTCCATTCCTTTTCACTCCATGCCCTAACCACCTTAAGGAAGTTTAGCACCAAATTACAGCATTGCATCTCTCTTTACAGCCTTGCACAAGGCACTCCAGACCTCGATGGTTGTATCCTTAGCAGCACAATCTTTGAAAGAACCAAAGACGATGAAAAAGTAGGTCTCTCCAGTGAAGACAAGCTCTTCCTGGAGCTCATGGATAAAGAGATGTTTATGGACAGTGCCAACAGCTGGGTAGCACCCCTTCTATTTTGATGCCCTCGACAGCACCTCCCGAACAATCAAGAGCAGGCTCTCACCCAGCTTACTTCACACTGCTATACTCTTGAAAGAAAGCCTGAGATGAAAATTCATTTTCTGACTTTCATGCAAAAAATCTTCGACCATGACCAGGCAGAGTCCATCATTGCCAGTGGAAGAAGGGCAATGGTATCTACCCATCTTTGGTGAATTCCACCCTTGTAAGCTAAATCAAATCAGGGTCGTCTTTGATTCCAGTGCCCAGCACCACGGTATCTCCCTGAATGATGTGTTACTTACTGGCCCAGATTTGAACAATAGTTTACTTGGAGTCTTGCTGCATTTCCATAGAGAACCAGTGGCTGTGATAGCAGACATTGAACAGATGTTTCATAGCTGCACTGGTAGAGAAGACCATCAAGAATTTCTCTGGTTCCCTTAGTTTAAGATCAACAATCCCAGCAACAAGACTGTAGAGTACAGGATGAAATCCACGTATTCAGCAATAGCTCATCTCTGGCAGTACCCAACTATGGCTTTCATTGTGCGGCGCAAAATGGAACAAGCGAATATGGTGTGGATGCCAAAAACTTTGTAGAGCGAGACTTCTATGTTGATGATGGCTTGAAATCTTTCCCATCAGCCACAGAAGCCATCAACCTACCTAAAAGAGCCCAGGAGATACTTGCCTCCTCTAATTTGCGGCTCCATAAGATAGCATCAAACAACTCTGAAGTCGTGGATGCTTTCTCTCCAGAAGACCATGCAATGGGTCTTCAGAATCTGGGATTTGACGACAACTCAGACCTCATCCAACGTAGCTTAGAGCTCAGCTGGGATCTCAAACATGACCTTTTTAAATTCAGGGTGGTGGCTACAGAAAACCCCTTCACCTGTAGAGGTGTCCTTGCCACTGTGAACAGTCTTTTTGTCCCCCTTGGACTTGTTGCAACAATCATTATTCAAGAGAAGTTCCTACTAAGAGAACTTATCAGAAGCAAGGTCCTTGACTAGGACAGCCATCTTCCAGATGAAAGGGAAACTGAATGGAAGATGTGGAAAGACGCCTCACAAGGTCTGAGTGACTTCAAGATTCCAACAGCTTACACTTCCGCCACCCTTTCTACAGCTCGTAGGAAGGAACTTCATATTTTCTCACATGCCTCAGTAAAGGCTATTGCTGCTGTAGCCTACCTGAAGGTGATCGACAGTGAGGGAGAGTGTCACGTTGGCTTTGTCCTAAGGAAAGCGAAACTAGCTCCTGCAGCTGCCCACACTGTCCTGAGGTTGGAGCTGGGTGCAGATGTGTTAGCAGTGGAAGTGGAAGAGTTTGTAGAAAGCAAGTTAGACATCAGCATCGACACTTTGCAGTTTTATTCGGATAGCAAAGTTGTCTTGGGGTACATGTATAACCAGACCGGGCGATTTTATGTGTATGTTTCTAACGGAGTACAGCAAATCAGAAACCTGAGCAGTGGCACTACATCTGCACTCAAAATCCTGCAGATCATGCCACTCAATCTGTACCTGTAGCAGCGGAGCTTACCAGCAAGAAATGGTCGCCGGGCCTCCTTTTCTATCCCTACTTAAGTGAGCGTCTCCTCGTCAAGCTCGTCACTCCAGATCTTGATACAGAGGTGTGTTCTCATACCACCACGCTCTCTGTTCCTCCATCTAGTATGGGATGTCATTGCTTTGAGGGATTCTCATCCTGGAAGTCTCTGGTGTAAGCCATAGCTTGTCTGAGGCTCAACACTCAGTTGCATAAGAGAGCAGCTGATGTCAAGTATGGGATGGTAGCGGTTGGCGTCAGTACAAAAGGCCTCACACAGCAGAAGAAATACTAAAAGCAGAAACACTCATCAACAGGTGTGTGCAAAGGGAGACTTACAGTAAAAAGTTCTCTTGCTTAGCCATTGGGAAGGACATCTTGAAGAATAATCGTCTGAGAAAGCTTAATCCTTGGGTGGATGAAGATGGCCTTCTGAGAATAGGAGGAAGGCATACCCACTCAGCACTCAACACAAGAGAAAAGTTCCCTCTTGACATTCCAGGCCGCAGCCACAGTACTCGTGAGGCATTATCATGGAAAGGTCAAACACCAGGGTCGTGTCTTCACAGAAGGATCTGTCTGTGCAGTGGGATTCTGGATCATTGAGACCAGGAGATGTATCAATGGAGTCCTCCACTTGTGTGTTATATGTATCAAGCTTTGTGGGAGAGCTACCCCCTGATCATCTTAGCACGGAGCCACCCTTCACCTATGTGGGTCTTGATGTGTTTGGCCCTTGGACTGTCACCATGAGGCGGACTCGTGGGGGCCAGGCAAACAGCAAACGATGGGCTGTACTCTTCATGTGCATGAGCATATGCATTGTTTCTTTGCTCTGCTGGGACCTGCTAAGCAAATCCGTTCCGACTGCGGAACCAACTTTACAGGTGCCTGCAAGGAGTTGCACATGTTCATCACTGATCCTGATGCAATTCCATGCTCTAAATATAATAAAACCTATAAAAATCATATCTCACCATTCCAATTAATTCCAAAATAATTCAAATAAAAGCATACCCATATTAGAAAGGTCAAACATGAAATACAATGAATGAAATTGAAAAAAAAAAACATTAAAATAATATGAACAGGAATATATTTAATATTTTGTTTAATCACAGTCTACTTTTTATTTTCATTAGTTTATTAAAAGACAAGATACAGTTATTTGTACAGAACATTTTGCACGGATGCGTTTGAAATAATTTTACGGAGATCAAATAATACATACAATACATAATAAATATAAACATTATACAGTAAGAATGACATGTAAACTTAACCCAGAAGGCTTCCCATTGGCTACGGGGATCAAACCAGGAACTTTCGTGGTGTGAGGTGACAGCATAAACCACTGTACCACCATGCCACTGTACTAAGCACTTGCAACATTTACGTAACTTACGCATTTAGTCTGTAATTCTTTGCCAACTCCCTGGCTGTATTTATGCCCACAATATTGAACATAAGGACATAAGAAATTTACAAACAAGAGGAGGCCATTCAGCCCATCAAGCTCATTTGGGAAAAACTTAACTAATAGCTCAGAGTTGTTAAAATCTTATCTAGTTCTGATTTAAAGGAACCCAGGGTTTTAGCGTGCACTACACTAGCAGGAAGACTATTTCATATTCTAACTACATGCTGGGTAAGGAAGTGTTTTCTCAAATTCAGTTTAAAATATTCTCCCGCTAATTTCCACCTATGGTCATGAGTTCTAGTATTTAAACTAATATTAAAGTAGCCATTTGGCTGAACAGCATCGAGACCCGTTAGAATCTTATATATCTGGATCATGTCCCCCCTTAATCTCCTTTGCGCAAGGCTGAACAGATTCAGCTCAGCTAACCTCTCCTCATAAGACATTCCTCTAAGGCCAGGAATCATTCTTGTAGCTCTACGTCGAACCATTTCCAAGGCAGCAATGTCCTTCTTAAGGTATGGTGGCCAAACCTGCACACAATATTCTAGGTGGGGTTTTACCATGGAAATATATAATGGTAGCTATTGGCCTTTTTATTTGCTTCCCCACACTGGCAAGAGTGAGACATGGAAGCATCAACATACACACCGAGGTCTTTCCCATAATCAGCTACCTTTACTTCAGTGGAACCCGTAACATATCTGTACTTTATATTTCTGCTCCCTGCATGGATTTCCTTACATTTTTCTACGTTAAATTTCATCTGCCAGGTATCAGCCCATTCGCTAATTAAATCAAGATCCCATTGTAGCCTCTCTGCTGCTAGATCAGTATCTGCTACACCACCCACCTTGTTGTCATCTGTAAATGTATCCAGTTTACTGTTTGTATGGGTGACAATATCATTAATGTAAATTAGGAACAATAATTGTCCTAAACTAGAATCCTGCGGTACCCCACTATGAATGCAGGCCCACTGTGATATACCCGCTGCTTCCTGTCTGTTAATCCAGTTCCTAAAATCCCTGCAGCTTTGATCTTAACCCTCTGGAGTTGACGGCATTGTCGGCGATGTCGCATATCTTTCTCATGTATTTTAGTTCATAACTCACTGAAATCTTATTATAGAAACATGAAAAAAGGCTGACTAAATCAGTAATCTGACTTCTTTTTAAAATGTTCATTGTCAAGATACGATACGAGATACAATATTTTTATTTGCCATTTGTACATAAAACCAACATTCAAGGCACATTGGAATTCTTGTGCGTCCATTGTCAGAAGTATTGAAGTTTTTAAAATTAGGTTAAATCGGCCAAAAAAGTAAACCATGTCACTTACTTTGTTTTATCTGCATCGGGGGTGTGTAATGCCGTTTTCACCCGAAGATCGCTATTCACATTCTAAATAGCAGCATTAGCGCATATTCAAATCACATTCACATGAACAATGCATCAGTGAAACGCGATCCAGATACATCCCCAACAGCGCTATAAAAGGGGGGGGGGACGTGGCCAGGTGTCAATGGCTCATTCATACACATGAAAGTTGCTACATATTCACCATATTGCTACATATAACCAAATATATACAGTAAGAAATAATTGATTTACCATGTATTAAGTTTTTGATATTAAATGAAATGTGCGACCATGCCCCAGTCAGTGAAAGTGTGTTGCCTACCCCTAGACTCTGGGGGCAATTTGAGCCATTTGTGGGGGACAACATCAAAGGCCTTCTGGAAATCTAAGTAAATTACGTTGTAAGCCTTTTTGTGATCAAATTCTCTTGTAGCTTCCTCGAAGAACTCAAGTACATTAGTTAAACAGGACCTACCTCTCCTAAATCTATGTTGGCTGTACCTCAGAATGTTATCTGCATCCAGGTAATCTACCATTTTCACTTGGATTATAGCTTCCATTGTTTTCCAGTAATGCTAGCTAAACTGATTGCCCTATAGTTTGCTGGATTACTTCTATCGCCTTTTTTGAATATGGGTGTTATATTAGCATGCTTCGAATCAGAAGGTACTACACCAGTAGATAAGGATTTCTGAAATAGTAATGTTAAAGGTTGGCTAATAATATCCCTCATCTCTTTTACAGTACAACTATAGGTAAGATACCATCAGGGCCCTGCGATTTATTTATTTTGAATTTAGCTAGGCTTTGTTCCACATCAGCCTCAGTTATACATATATTGGTCATAGATGATGCTGTATTTGAACTAAATGGTGGCAGGTTACTCTTGTTCTCTACTGTGAACACCCATGTAAAATATTCATTAAACTCATTTACTATATCAATTTCATTTTCCATTCTAAGACCCTTACTATCCTGCAGATTAATGATTTCAGTTTTTCGAGCTCTTTTGGAGTTAAAATATTGGAAGAAACTTTTAATGTCATCCTTAGCCTCCAATGCAATCTTCCTTTCTACATTCCTCTTAGCGAGTCTAATGTTATTTAACCTGTAGACTTTGATACTCCTGCTTTATTTTGAAATTGTTAGTTAATTTTCATTTGTGGAAGAGAGCCCTTTTCCTCCTGACTTTATTCTTAATTTCCATAGTAAAAAACCTGCAGTTTCCTAGATGTAGTTTTGCTATGAAGTTCTCTTGCAACAACGTGCTTTTAAAAATTCAACAGTTTTGCTATTTAACTCCAACTAGTTTACAGTTTCTAGTTTCAGTCTCATACCATTAAAGTTGGCCTTCCTAACATTGTATATTTTTGTTTTGGACTTTGCTCTTCGGACACTAAAATTTACCTCAAATTTAATCATGTTGTGATCACTACCGTCCAGTGGTTCTAAAACCTCTAATTTCCAATCCTAACCTGCTTGTTAGACAAAACAAGATCAAGAAGGGCATCTCCCCTGGTAGGGGTATTAACAAACTGAGTAAAAAACAATATAGTAGTAATTCCACCATCTCAGGTTCATTTACAGAAGAGCCAGAGACATGAAGAGAAGAGCTATGTCCCACTGTATCCCAGATAAATTAAAATCACCCATAACCACCACATCATTTTTATTACTCATAATCCTGATATCGTCATACAACATTCTGGTTTCCTCTGCAGCTACATTACTGTAAGTGCTCTATTACAAACACCAACAATTAGGCCATTTGAGTTTTTAGCATCTAGTTTTACCCATACAGCTTCTGTACTTTCATTTTTATCAGTGAGCTCCCTTGCCTGCAAGTTTAGCAATTACATCTTTGTATTTTTCATACAGGTCCATCAGCAGCATTTGTTCTATGTAGGGAAAAAAAGACACCGCTCTCATTTTACATGCTTTCCAACTCATTTGATCGATTTGAGTCTGACTTTTTTCGGGAAAGTCTGGCTTTCTTTAGCTATTTTTATGGAATACCCCCCTGATCCTGCTCTGCTCCCTGTTCTGATTGGAAGTCATTGACTGTGTTTTTGATGAATCCCCGATGTTGGTTATTCTGAATTTCTGTATGTTATGTTTGCTTATCTGCCTGTTCTCCATGTTACCAGTTTCCCTTCGTCGATCATTTTTTGTTCTGTTAGTTACATCATTCCCCTGTTTAGTTTTGACCCCTTGTGGTATGTTTTGTTTGTAGTGTTCATAGTGTTTTCAGTTTCTGTAATAAACCTCCTGTTGTCTTGTGGAACCGCAAGTGGATCATCACCTTCCTTTCCTGCCTCTACCATGCCCCGAGTATGGTAAACAAAGTTTCAAATATCAGTCAGAGTGTATTCACATTTACTTTATTTACGCTTTTGTACAAAGTACCAAGTTAGACAAATCCCATGTTACAAACATGTCTGTCAAGGAGTTGACTAGGCATAAGTGCAGCTAGACTGGGCTTCCAATGAATGCCCAATACAAATGCAAGTAATATGGCAGTAATATGTAATTAATATTAGAGCAAGAGCTATACAACTATCTTACAAACAAAACAAGAACCTAATAGGACTATAAAAATCAGCAGGCAAGGTAGGACACCAAGAGCATTTAGAGAACACAGATTGGTGTAGGCTAGTAGAGGTGTTCCTGGAATGGACAGGTGTTGATGGGTCAGAGTATCAGCAAAGACAGCAAAATACAATGTCTAATACATTATTTCTACATGTCATGTCAAGTCTAGTCAATTCTCTATATAGATCAAATTTAAAAGAACAGCAGTTGACCAACTGGAGTGTGTGTGTGCATACAAAACAATATTTACAGCTATTTATGGAAATGTCATATCAATACTACGTAACTATTACAAACGTAACTGATTTGTAGGTGGTACATTTCACTGACGAAACACAACATTAATAGAACTGGACTATGGACTCGAATCTATTGACCCTTTCCCTTGTTCCTTATTTCTCTTTGGCATCACAGACAGTGATGCCACAAGCAACAGGTCCTTGAAATGTAAA
>JAODKF010006785.1:0-12017 GCA_026779585.1 Mormyrus proboscirostris
GGGGGGGTCGAGGTAGGAATTTTTGATGGCTGATTAGGGGGGGGGGGTTCACGGCGGTGTAATGGTGGACCGTGTTCGTGTGTCTTAGTTTTAGCCCCCAGTCGTGGCACTTAACCCGACTGGCAGCCCGAGTGTGTCGGTGTCAGAATAAAAGTCCCCGTGCTCTTCCTGCTTCATCGGACGGCCACTCTTCCTCCTCATCTTAAAGGGGCCGCTACACGTCCTGGCTCTCCAAGCCCGAAACTGGGCGTCATTTAATCCCAACGCTCTCTCGAAACGTGCCTTAATGATTTGTTATCCTCATCTGGATTGACCAAGGCATCAGTGGCGGTATATCCATAATGTGTGCATTTATCCTCTTTTGTCGCAAAATGCACTTTTGTGTTTTGTGACACCTTGGGGGGTTTTTAAGACTTGGTTATAAAATTCGATCACATGGGGTTAAAGTGAACTTGAATGTGTCCCCTTTGTTTTTAACAAAATAATCTGACCTTTGTAATTTTTGTAATGTCCCTCTTCCCACAACGCCTGAACTAGCAAGTTGGTGCTAGAAAAACAGTTATTTGTCGTATGTGGTCAGTATTTAGACTCCTGAAATCATGAATGCACAGTTTGCAGAATCTTGTACTGTTCCACCGGAATGGGCTCACTGAGGTGTTATGGGGAACCCAGCCTGCCCTGTAAGCCTGGTAAGTTACTGTTGTTCATCCTTGCCAAAATTTAGCTAAATGCCGTTGAATTACCAAAACCAATGAATGACCTGGAAAAAGGTGCGTTTGGATGCTGGGGGCATTTATATTAAAAGTTTTCTCCAGTTGAGGGTGACTTATAGCTGCTTTGTGCTTATGTCTTGACACATTTCTGTGATCCCTAATGGCGAGAGCAGTTTATATGAAGCATAAATTGCTTTGATGTGCGTAAGGTGTCACTGCATCTGCCTCTCCGGGTAACATTTGCGTCCTTTGGCAGAAAACTATATTGCAGTGGAGGCCTTAGATGGAAGTACGTCAACCTGTATAACGTGGAGCAGTTTGGTATGTCTACAGACATTCCTTTTGTCTTGTTTGCCAATAGGATACTGAATGCTCAGGAGATCATATGGGTCCCATACCGTTTTCCCCTTCAGAAATGACCCCTCACACATAGTTCTTTACTAGTAGAACTTTTATTAAAAATCCACCCTTTCCCAAACTTTACTAAGCTGCTTTTCGAATGAGGAAATAATTTAGCTAGCTAGAATGGTTCCATCTCCATGGTTCCTCTTGAAGTTCTGGAATGGACACCAAATCATTTCTCAGTGTGATGGCATGCTCTGGGCTGCCAGTTGAAAAACCAGAGCTTTCCTCTGCTGTTGTCTTGGCGATATGTCTGCAAACTGCTAGTGTAAAAGGTTTGGGCTTCATTCCTTTGCCTGTATCGGAGGAGGCTGGGACGTAGGAACCAGAGGTGAATACGTTGGACGTGTCCCCCTCCCCAATATTTAATTTGGCGGCTTTCACCCCCCAATACACAAACTGTTGTATTTAAATTAAGTTGCCCCCCCCATCTCAAACTCTCTCCTTATGCCACTTGGAGAGGAGATATTTACTATCTATCACTGAATTTGAGTATTAGGTGATGTCTTGAAGATCCTTTGTAGAAACTTCTTTTTGTATTTTATCTTTCCGCATATTTGGTTAATGGACTTGAAAGGCAGTTCTATGGAAATTCCATTAATAGCTAAATAATAATGGCAATTTTAGACTTCTAGACGTATGTGTGTTGAAGTAGGCTGTAGAACTGAGAAACGTCTTGCTTTGCACACGTGACGCTCTTTATTCGGTTGGGTTCAGAAGAAATTGTTTTAATTCTTATGAAATGTCTTCATAGATGACTCACTGAAATGGATTTCTGGATTTTGGTTCACTGTATAACTGCTGCTAATCTTAATGTGACACAGCAGGTCAGATAATTATTAAGAAAAAATTGACAGTACTCTCTTTGTTTAGGAAAGGTGTGATATCTAATCCTTTAGAGACCCTGAAATTTTAGATTTTTTTTTTTGCATCCAAAGCCTAGTCCTTCAGTTTTGAGTTTCATTATGGTGTCATTCATTATGACTGCCAGATAGATTTTATATGTGTGTTTCTATGAATACTTGTCTTCTACAATTGCTCTGATTATCCCATCGCTAATATTGAATTGGTTTTTGTAGACTGTAGGACTTCTACAAATTACAACCGTGTTATATGATCGTTCCACGAAGAACACAACCACTGGGCAGTTAAAAAGTCCAATATGACTAATTTGGGGGTGAGAACAGAACTTTAAATATTGGAGAACATCACAGTGCTCTTCCACATAATCCTTCAAAATTTCTGCTCCATTGAAACTGAGGTGCTTGTGAAGGAGACATTTACTGTAGAGAGCTGCAGAAGACTGATAGTTGCCTTTTAATGACCCAGTTATTAAATGTTCAATTCAGGCTTTCAGCAGTCCAGGTGATTTTTGTCTTTGCGGTAAACTGGAGCTGTACATCCCACCTTACTGGATAATTGCAAGCATGTTGTCACTGTAAACTTTGTAAAATGAAAGTTGGGAGCCTTGACTGTTGTGGTGTTTAGCCACTTGGTTAATCTTACTTGAGTAAATGTAAGAATTGCTTCTGGAGTGTGCACGATTGAAGCAGTTGTCCTACACGTTCACAGTTCAAGTCCATGGTTTGGAACACATGAGCCCTGTTTATCGGCAGTATGACGTTTCATAGCGGTCAGTCCTATGGTTCTTATTTCACTGAACCAGCAAAGATAGCTTGCCAGATGTTAAGCTTTTCTTGTCCTGGATCTATACCCTATCAGCCCTGCTGATAGTCTATTTCAGCAGCATTTTGTCACCAAGGTCTCTGCCTTCTTCTAACCTACTGACCTCCTGCTTTTTTTACATTTTGGTCTCATTTTTCTGTTTGTTTTTTAAGCATTTTTTTGCCCCTTGACCTGTACCATTCTGCACATTGCCCCCAGGGCAGTACGATCACAGCCTGCCTGGTCTCTAAATGTCAGTCAGAGTGAGGTGTTGAACTGCCACCTGCAGTAGATCAGCCGTTTGCCCCAGTCAGGCTGATGTGCTTGTGTTCCCTCTGCTTTTTCTTAGTGGAGCTCTGTGGCTCGAAGACTGACTGCAGAGTTTTACATTTGCCGTTTATCATAGGCAGTATTTTGAATTTATTGAAATTCTGCAGCAGTTTGTCACTACAGCATAATACTTCAGGGTTTTAAGTCTTTCCTTTCACTCGGGGGGGGTTTAAGTAGCTTGGTTGCATTATCTCTGTGTCCTTAAATGTTAATTTCATTCCAAGCTGTAGATTTAGTTTACATTTAATTGGATATGCCTGTAGCTTATTGTGGTTTTAAATATTTGGGTTAGACTGAAATCTTAATTTTGTTTGAAGGTGGTAGCTGAACTATAACTTTAATACACCAAAGAAATGCATGCAGCTTTGCAGTCTGCACACCGAGGTCTAACAAGCTTTCTTGCATATTGCTTTTGCCTCTTTGAGTGTTAACGCTTGCTGGCTCATTTGTTGTTTGCCCAGTAGTTTAACCCTGTATTTGCTGACACATTTTGAGATGAGTTACCGCAATGGACATGCGGCATAGGTACTCCTGGCATTGAAGTTGGTTACCTTCTAAGGGTGATTGGCTGGGCAAGAGGTTTCTTGGACAGTAATGGACGTTTTAAAATACAGTAGGGAGATCTGCATGTGCATGTCAAACTCCAAAGATATGGTTGGCTTGCAGTAGAAACTTAAAGCAGGTTAATATGGGTGATTCCATCTGCTGGGTGAGCCTGAAAGTTTTTAGCCATGATTTGCCAAATACGAGAGGGACTTCTATTTGCACAATAACTGAAGTCTGTGGATACCGGTCACCCAGATTGTGTTCTTAGTTTTGAAGTCATACTGTCAGTGTATGAGGTATGACTTTAATGGATATAGTGTTGGTCGAGTACTTCGAAATGCGTTGTCTTAGTATGCATCTGTGTAGTTCTCGGCTTACAGTTCTCACACTGTCTTGACTGTTTCTCTCCCTTGCATCTGTTCCTAAGATACTTATGCTGTTTATTATATATCAGAAGGTCCTCTGTTTCAAGAAATGAAGCTGGTCTGTGGAGTGAGCCAATGGGGTGACATTTGTGTATAGTCACATGGACATTACCCATGATGCATCCTCTGGGAATCTGCAAAACCACACTTGCTATCGTGTTTTTTTGTTCTTGCTGCCAGAGGTCACACCCTGCCGTCCAGTCTTATAATGCTTAAAAAATGTTTAGGGTTTTTTTCCCCCATAAACTGTGGTGAATAGTTTTATTGCAGTTTTTTTTAAAAAACTGGGTTGGTTTTTGTTTGGTAGCTGGCTGATCTAGTGGTAATTTGGTGCCAGAGGAGAAAGTAAATTTTTGGATACTAAACATTTGGTAATTTTCAAGGTGTCAGTTTTGGCCTTTATTGACGACTTGGACCATGTAGGACCAGGGTCCTGGTTCTCTCCCGTTTTGTTGAGTCATTTTGATAATTCTCATGGCCATTATCTTTTTGTATACAAAACAAAAGTATGTTTCATGATAGCTTGACATGATAGCTTTTGTCTGTGAACAGCCCCTGGAAGTAGGACAGCGGTCTGCAAATGCTATGATAATGGCGAGCATGTAAATCTCTGGATAGGGTCGCATTTATTTTGTCAGCCGAGGTCCTTCGGGTCAGACTCAAGCTGGGAGATTTGACGGAAGAATGAGGAGGTAGCCGGATGGTCTGATGGTGCGATAACTGACGATCTCCTCTGCGTGACGTGCTGCCCCGGGAGCTGCAGCCCGTGCAGTAAACAGGAAACTCTGGAGGGTGACACATGCTTACTGCGAGCCAGTCAGAGCCTTCTTAGTCTGCCCGACCTGGGCGTTTTAGATTTCCTGAGACGAGGGCGGCTGGGTGGAGGATGGGTAGCTGAGACATCTTTGTGCTGTAGTTCAGTCGACATGTTTGGGAGCACTACACCGTCTTTCTAAAATGTGACAGTTTGCTTTCTGTCCTGCAACAAATTAGCACTTTTGCAGTATGTCTCTGTATGAAGGTGAAGTGTTTGGGGTTATCTTGAGTTTTATAATGTGACCACTCTGAATTTGTAACCTTTGATAGGTAAATAAAAAATATTTGCAGACATGGTAGGTTGTGATGTGCTATTGACTTCAAAAGGAAAACATGTTGAACTGCATTGTCGAATGGACAGAGCATGTTAAGTATGGGTGCGTGCTTTATATGTCGTGGTCTTCTTGAATGTAAAATATTCATGTCAAACAGCCATCTGTATGGCTAGTCAGGTGTCATGCTGCTTTTGTGTGTTGATGTACTACAGTTTTGCACTTCATTTGTCTTTTAGACCAAAAGCTAGTCAGAATTACGGCTGTCCCTCTCGATTATATTAAGAATTGTGTAATCTATCGATTTTAATTTAATAGAGTAATTATTCATATATGATACATTATATAGTGCAGTTGCCATGAGGCAGAAGCCAACCCTGGACAGGGTGCACACTTACATACACGGTCAATTTACGCATTCCCGTTTTCTTAAGTTGCATGTTTTTGGTGTTAGGAAGCCGGAGAATCTAGTGCGAATCCGTGTACACGGGGAGAACCTGCAGACAGCGCATGCCACCACATCACCTGCAATACTACATCTTTATGATGTGCAACGATAATAAATACATCGCATGTTATGCACAGGCAGTTTGCACATTGCAAGGGATGCGATAGCTAGCTAGGTTGAGATGAAGTTACACTAAAACCATTTTTACTCTCTCATATGAAACAATGTTTGGCACACTGCAGTTTTAATGATGCTTCCTTTTCAGCCATGTCTGGTATGTTGTAAGAACTAGTCAAATTTACCGCTACTGCATTTGCTAGTTGTAATCATTTTCATCCTTGCTTTTTTGGCTCATTCATTTGGCGCCTTTCCTCTGACTCCAATGACCTAGCTGTACCCAAACCGTAACTACGCTGATATGGTACTGCTAACAGGTCCGAAAGCGTGACCAAATGGAGCTGGTTGTGTCACCATCATCTGATTGGTCAAGATGCAAGAAGATACCGGCTTTCTGTGCATAGATTATCTGAAGGGGAAAGGGGTATATTATTCATCAGTATGATCAGTAGTAACACGATGTGCCGGTGTATTTGCGATAACTCAAAATTCATAATGCAGATTTATGCAAGCGAATAATTCCACTTGCGTTTGCATGCACAACACGGTGATTCTCACAGATGTGCTAGGAAATTAGCGCACAGTAAATCGTGACGTACGCTGTGTGAACAGTAAATAAGTGTCTCTCTGGTTTTACGTCATTGTCGCTCCCCGGATCCGGTGACGCCTTTACTGCGTCGACCCTCCTGCAGTAGAAAACCTAAGTAAGCTGGAAAAGTTCTAGAACTGATCTCAGTTCCTGTATGCCAGTAGGAAAGCACCATTAGACAGGGTTTTGCATCTGAGAATTTTAATCAAAATTGACTGAGAAAAGCAAAGACGAACTGGTTACGGAGACACTTGCCTTCTGCTGTATTGAAATATTCTGTATTTCCTAGAGACGATATTGAACAAAAGTAAGTCATTTGATGGCGCTGTTTTATGTCGCTGCAACAAGTTGACAAGACCAATATGACACACTATTGGGTGATGCATTATATTTGTCTCTTCTCTTTTTGGGTAACTTTTCAAGTTCTTGTTTTATAAATATCACAGTGTGTGTTTCTTCCAAATACACCTACTCAATACATAATACATTCTCAAAAAAATATCTTCTTATGGTTAAGGATTCCCGCCTTTTGCCCGTAGCTTCCTGGTTGGGACCCTAAACAGGACAAGCGGATTACCGAAGATGGATGGATGGATGGATTATTCGGGATGTCCCAATTCTCTCTCTCTTTCTGGTACCCCAGTCCTATCCATTATATATTCATATATGCCAATTCCAAGTCCCGATCTGATCTTTTTAGTAAATATTTAAATATACAGACCCACACAGTAAGTGACCCTCGCAATTTCATAGTATTTTTCCTCATGATGTTTCTGCAAGGTTCTAATTTGGATCTGGTATTAATTTGGATTGATGCCCTATTGTTGCCTCATTCCGAATGGCTGGCATTGCCAACATTGCAGGTAGCTGTTCGGCTTCTTTTGAACTTCCCTGCTAAAGAATTTCTACATGGCTGACATCTTGGTAGTAGTTTCAAGCCATGTGTCTTACTGCAGCGTGTGGCGGAACAGTACATTCCGGGATACTGAAGTAAAGTTAGATGGACGCGGGAAATGAAATAGATAAGGCTTTGTATTGGACTGTGATAGCCGATATCGAGTAATTTAAAAAATGCCTAGATTGGCCCCCATTTCGATCTTTTAACACTGGCTTGGGACTTCACTGGTTATTGTGCTGTATAGTATCATGTAAGATGATGCAGTTCGGCGGCAGGACTAGCTGTCTTGTTCTGTTAGTGATTCTCTTGAGATACAGGAGTCATAGTAAGTAAATTAAGCGCAATAATTTGTGCGTGTGATGACAAACAGGCTAGGCTACTCCAGGAGGCTAAAGGGCACATGCTTATTATCTATGGCTATCGTCACGTTCTTGGGTGAGTCCGTCAAACCTGAATGACTTCTTTTAAGATGTAGTTGCATTGCAGTCGTGCTGTTGTGATATTTAAGTTCCTGCTTTGCGATATTGACAGACTACATTTCCATTCGCTTAATTTGAAGTGCTTCCACACAACGCGGGCGTTCGCTCTTCATTTTGACCCTCATCCACTGCGTGCCTTTCTTCGCTCTTCCTTCCGCCATATTTGCAGAGTAATCGTGAAGGAAAACTTAATCTAAGCTTTTTAAATAAAAATTAAAATTGAGCGATCGTGACGGCTTTAGTCCGAATCTATATCCACAGCCGGCATTTGGGTCCAATGTCTGTGTGCGTGTGTGTGAGTCTGTAGGGTTTAAGGAAAATACAGACCAATCAAATTTTGTCTCTATGGCACCCTGTCTCAGAGGAGGGGGTCGTTTCTCTGGGGGCTTCCCTAACAACCCTATCCTTAAAGCATATGTCTCCACCACGCTGATTGTGTATTTACAAACAAGTCCCTCCTTTATGAATGGGCTAGGTGATAATACCCTGCTTACTCAGGTTGGTTGTCAGGAAGCCGGACAGGAGATGGAGACTGGTGGAGATCGTCCTCTGGGAAATGGCCACCTGTTGACTGAGTGAACCATGTGTTGTGGGGGGGGTGTAAATGTTTGAAGCTGCAATCCTAGTTCTTCACGTTCCTCTTGTAAAAGTGAAAAACGGCCCCTATAATTCTTAATGTAGCTGCTTGCTGCTCATTCAGCTCTGCTGTAAATTTGGCTTGTATTTCTCCCCAGTCGTCAAATGGTTTATCTTGAAGATCAGTGTGATCCATTTATGCTGATCTGAGATGTTCACGAGTGAGGTATCTTGTGGTTTGTGTGTGTTTTTTTTTTTGTGTTTTTTTTTTGTCCTTTTTTGTTTTTTTTTTTTGTAATTGGAGTGTTTTCAAGCTTAAAAGTAATATGTATTGATAAATGAAATGGAAAGGCGTTGCAAGTAGTGCATTAGGCTCGACATTTTTTATAAGCTTGCATTCAGGTTGTCCCTAGTCTTGTGTCATTATGGAATAAATGCAAGAGGAGAAAAGCCATATGATGATTTTGTAAATCTGCTTCTATCTTAAAAGCAGTGTTGAGCAGATAGAACGTGGTCTTCTTGGGTCTTGGGCTGCAGGTGTGTAATTGTTGAAATTTACTGGTTCAGTAGTGTTAATTGATAATTAATTTTAATACTGCCGTGGATTTATTTAAGGGGGGGAAAATGCCTTTAAAAGTTTTTGTGTGTGTTGGTTTTTTTTTTTTTTTTTTTTGTAAACTTGATGGTATCCTAAATGGACCTGAAATCACGGTTAAAGAAGGAAGCAGCTTTTACTTTGGCGCTTTTGTACCTAGAAGTTGGGTTGTACTTTCTGCTCTTGGGTTAATGTTTGTGTTACTGTATGTTTCAATGCTCCAGGCCAATTCACCTGCGCATATGGGAAATCTAAATATAGCACCGACTAGCCATTTGTGTCCAACAGAATAATCATCTTAAGTTTGCTTCAGTAAGTTTTTAAATGAAAAGGATGCTCTTATGTAAAAGAGCATGACTTAAAATCTCATATTATCCGTTTGTGTTTTAAATTAATATGCAAGTTCCCTTTCTTGTATGTAACTCGGTGATTCTTTTCAGGGGTGAACCTCATTTACACAAACCAACACTGATAGTCTTAAAAAGCTGAAATTGATATCTTTCATTTGTTATCGTGTGTGTGTGTGTGTGTGTGTGTGTGTGTGTGTGCGCGCGCGTGTGTGCGTGTGTGCGCGTGTGCGCATGCGTTTGCCCTCGGGCACCCAGGGGCCATGAACGAAAGCAGCGGCATGTTCGAGAGCGCCGCCCCCGCATCTGCAGGTGACGTCTCTGACTGGTCAGCCTCTTTCCTTCAGAACGCTGATATTCCCCTAGAGGTGCATGTCCTGTTGAGGTCTCCATAAGATGGGCTGCTGCGTCAGACAGACTTCATCTTGATATGTGGAAGCGGTGCCTTCGAGCTGCATTGAGATAGACGGTCAGTGCGGAACCCGAACTGGCCCCCCTGGCTGAGCCCAGGCTCATTCCTGGGCCTCCCTGTACTGTAACCCGGGACCCCAATTTTATGCTGTTGATAGGACCCTAACAATGACTTTATCTCTGTGGCCCCCACCTTCTCAGGCATCCCATCTTTATGCGTCCATGCTCACACTTAGCATTTCCTACCTGCTTCATCATTTAGGTTCTGCCTTCTCTTAATGGTGCCAGTGCTTCGTGCTGTCCTATCTTAAGGTCATTTTTCACCCACCCTCTAATGGCACTAGTACTGCTAATATAGACATGCGAGTGAATGGTAGGAGAATCCCAGCGCCTCTACGTTAGAACCCTACCATGCGAAGCCTGAAAGGGGTTCTCCTTTGAAAGCGTAATTGCAACGGTGATCCAGAACCCGTCTGGCAAGCCGTCTGGACTCATTGCTCAATATTTTGGGTAGGAATAAGCTGCAGTGGAGTTTCGTTATCTCTCCCCCCCAGCCTTTCAGAAATGGCCTGATCTCCAGTGAGATAACAATGGCTTCCACTGTGCTTCGTGACTGGTCAGTGCTGACTTGGCAGGTATCATCCCTGGGTGCCTCGGCCACGCCCTAGAGTGCCGGCAGGGCTCTCGACCCCCAGCGGGATGTCATGGCCGCGCCGGGAAGCAGCCCAGGCATGTCCCGTGTGCCGTTGGCGGTGGGCGGGGCTTCATTCCCAGCCGTCTGTGGCCAGTGTTATTCCGCCAACACCCTTTTCTGTCCGGTATCGGGCCTCTGGGCTGCGCCTCCGAGTCGTTTTACGCGACTTTTGGATGCCGCTTCACGTGAGAGGGGACCCTCATTTTATTAGGACACGTCTGTTATACCCAGCTCATGTCATTACTCTCTGTTTAGTGTCAAATCCCCCCCACACACACACACACACACACTATGTCTTTAGGATCGGTTGTCTTGGGGCGACTCCTGAAATGCAATCTCTGGGTATAAGTCTGTGCTCTATATGCATGCATTTTGACAAGCCTTTACTCTTGTCATTAACATATTATACACTAATTCTCTGGGAGTCGGCGTCCTTTAATCGGAGAGGTGAGGGATGAAAAGAGCCATTTATTGCTCCTCCTATGTGTGTTGTGCCGATCGCGGCTTGGCGGCCCCCCTCATATGTCACACTGGCTTGTCTTTTTGACCCCTGACACACAAACATGCAGGAAGGTCTGCAGCCTGGAATGCCAGCTTTGTATGTGGCACACAAGGGGCTTGGTACTGACCCTTGAGGGACGCACTGCATCTGGGCTCTGTGGCAGTGCTCCTGCGGGTGGGGAGGCTATCCAACATGTTCCCAGTGCAGGCGAAGCAGGAATTACTTTGGGTCAGACTATACAGGGTTTTGTCCAGGCCTTGCTTCTGGGTGTGGTGTAGTACAAAGCTTAATCTCCCCCTGTATCCTACCTTCTAAAGGGCTTTTGGGTGAGTTTGTAAGAGGGGAATACAGATCATGTCAATGCTCATGCTGTCACGCATTTACATATTTATGAGAAGGTGTGTGGGTTTTTTTTTTTTTTTTTTTTTTTTTTAATACAATAAAACGGTTTGGCAAGAGTCAATGTCGTCTTTTTTTTTTTTTTTTTTTTTTTTTCTCCCCTAATAGTTCAAAATATGTGTCCCTCCCACATATTCAGTAGCTGCAGTCTAAAGGCCAGGTAGTGACACTCTAGGTCCAGGCAGATTAGATCTATGGATCTGTAAGACCAAATGGTCAAGAGTTGCTGATCACCTGCGAGATGAGTGGCTTAACATCTAAATTATCACTTCATGCACTGAGGTTATTAAGGGGTTGTGCTAATTTGTGTCTCGGATTGTGCGCACTACACCTCACGGCTGCGATCTAATCTGGCGTGGACGAAGTATCACGTGCGAATGCGTGGTCCCGTCGGCAACATGCACCTACCCTCTGCCTTATGCACTGCTGTGTGTGTGTGTGTGTGTGTGTGTGTGTGTGTGTGTGTGTGTGTGTATTTTTCTGCCCGGTTGTGTGAGCTCACACCGCTGGGGTTCCTGTTCTGATGCGTGAACATTCCTTTGTCCTCACGTGTGGTGTGGGTGGTGGGGGGGAGGGGAGCCCAGGGCAGGCTCCTCCCCCTCTTCCCGGGTCTCGTGCTGGCCGTCCCTCTGCAGGAAGTCCAGGTGGAGTCTCATGGCAGCTGTAGGGTTAAGCTCTTCCATTTTGTAAGGTAACGCCCCAATAGCCTGATCTGTCACTGGCGCTAAAATGGCAGGCCTTAACCCTTCATGTGCCAGACTGCAGTGCTCGGCACTCCCAGTACCCTGGAGTC
>JAODKF010006786.1:0-11991 GCA_026779585.1 Mormyrus proboscirostris
CCCCCCCCCCCCCCCCCCCTCCTACACACACACACACACACACACACACACACACACACACACACTTTTGACAGATTAAAACGATACGAAAATATGTCCTGTTTAGTACAAGACTGGGAGGGAATAAAACACAGACACAGACTTAGGCTACACACATAGGTCCGTTATTTTGATTGAAAGACGACTCAGCCAATCACAGCAAATGTACCAGCGTCAGTGACGAGGGAACGAGAGCTGCTGCTTTCAAAGTAAGTTGGCATAGCGCTGTCCTGTTTGATTTGGGAAGAAGAGTTTTGAGGTAGAACAAAGTATATCTGATACTACATCACGCTAAATCACAACGTCGTAACGTCAGCATTTTCTAGATAATGTATGCTAGACGACCCCTTGCTAGCCAATGGCATTGCATTTAACATTATAGCAACTACCTAGGATGGAACTTCACCGTATACGTTAGACAGGTACCCCCGTGTTTTTTTTTTTTTCAGTCTGTCTCTTGCAGCATCATATGTTCCTATCATAGAGCTGTGTCTTGAAGCAATCATTCTTTTTTGTCATGCAATATTGGGAAGGTAGATTCCTTTTTCAAGCAAAATCAAGTGGAGTTGAGGGACAGCTTGCTACCACAGGCTTGCAATGCACTGAGGCAAGCTAATTTTAACTTCCTCAGTGTTGTATGGCATTTATATCTCTGCAGTGTTGTAGACATATATGCATTCATATTTCCACAGTATTATGCATTCATGTTATGTTAGGCATCATTTAGCTCAGGGGTGGCCAATCTTACCTGCAAAGGGCCGGTGTATATGCGGGTTTTCGCTGCAACTCCCTAATTAGATTACTAATTAGAGGACTGATTGGCTGAAGAGTCCTCACACATGGGTTTGAACAGTTGACCTACACAGGTTACCCCAAAAACCTACATACACACCGGCCCTTTGCGGATTGATTGCCCACCCCTAGTTTAGCTGTTTTCAGTCAACTCTGTAGAGTCCCCATCCAGTCCCCAATAGGCCTAACTCATTACTTATTGCTATGTGCTTGTTTGGGATAGGCAGTTGCAGCAGACTTCTACTTCAGTGAGACAAGAGGATGCAGTTAAGGTTGTGTAGGTGAGCAATCAAATAGGTTTGAAATATCCCATAGTAATTAATGTGGTTGTTTGTGAAAGAGGCATGTTGGAGGGAGAGAATACGGCTAAAGGAGGGAGGGGGGAAATTCAGGGAGTGATAAAATTCCACAATTTAATTTTAAAGGTTTTAATTAGGAGGATGTTTGTGAGAAAGGTGTGTCCAGGAGTCAGAAGGACAGAGGTGAGGAGGAGAAAGTTGGAGGTATGAACAGTGATGAAAGGGAGAGCAATTGTTACCCAAGTGTTCAATAAACCCAACCAATCAGACCCTAAATTCATTGTCAAGCAGTCACTGCCTAAATTTACTCTTACTTTCCAGACAAAGTGGTACAAAAGATTTCCATGGCTCCATGATAATCCTGGTGTGGAAGGGATGATGTGCATCATCACCCATACCCAGTCCAGCTTTTTGATTGCACTGTAATAAAATTAAATTTGTCTTTGTGGGACCAGAATAATGTCCTTACAATGTCAAAATAACAGGTCTATTGTTACTTGTGGTTTCATTTGTGGCCCAAAATGGCCCTCTGGAGTGGTCAGAACAGTTTACACGCTTAAAACGGTGGAGATGTCAGCAGACTTCAGGAGGTGCCCCCCAGCACCAACAAAACAAAAACAAACAGTTTCATTCCACAGGCCATCACTCTGATGACCACTTAAGTGTCAAGGACAATACTTATCCAATAATCAGCTATCACTAACCACCCACTGTACCTCATGTATATATATAGTAACCAGCATCTTCGCACTATGCACCTTTGCACTATGACCCTCTGGCTTATATCTGTTCTGTACGTACCGTACCTAATTGTTTGTTTTTTTGTAGTTTTTTTTACTGTATGTTCTGTTTATACTGAAAATGACAAAAAATCAGAGAAAAGATCCTTATATGTGTCAACATACTTGGCCAATAAAGCGGATTCTGATGCTGATTTTATAGCCTGTTTAGATGCCGGTTCAACTGACTGCATGCTTTTGGAATGTAGGAGGAAAGCTGTGCAAACCTGAGGACCTGCAAACTTCACACATTGAACTGGGGCGGGAATCAAGCCCCCAGCCTGGAGGTATGAGGCTTCTGTGCCACCAACCTTCTGCGTATGAGATTCCAATGGTATATTTGATGTTGAATATATCTCTGCACTTTTCACCAATGAGATAACGGCAGTGATTCACTCCTCTGACATACTGTGCTGTTGGTGGCATATTAACAGAAATCAAACATGCTGAATCCTCAAGGTCTCACCACCAAGCAACAGTATCAAGGTTCACATACATGTTGATATGAACACCTAAGCAGTCCATGCCTATATGTTCAACATCCAGGTTGCTGGAATCTCTTTAAACACATACTTAAAAACTTTTAATATTCTGTATAGTCTTCATAAGTTTTTTTTTCTGTTTATTTTCTTTACTTGAATATTATCCTGCAGTTGAATGATAAACGCTTATATGACCCATGATGAGGACTTCTGACCCATTAAGACTAAGTTCTCCACCATCAAAGGTGAACTATTAACGTCTCATAACCCACTGGTATAAAATATATGTAGTGTTTGACTGTTTTATGAGCCTTCAATGGTGAGTCTTTCTGAAACTTTCATTCATGATAAATGTTTGCATTATAATGTGCCAGTGAGATCAAATAAAATCATGCCACTTTCTTATAAACATTTAAAAGTGTTTTGATCACTTAAGAAATTTATTTCTGTTAAAAATTTACAGTGTGCAAAAGTCACTAAATCTGATTATGTGGGATTTTAATGTCCTGCATATATAACACAAAAAAGTCATATCTGGGACGTAAACACTTACACAAATTGTTACACAAACCTTAAAGTGTATTAGTCCTACCTAATAAAGTACAAAGATTAATCAGATGCAGAACTACAAAATTTTTATAGACATTTGTTGAATGAAAAGTCAAGAGTGGGATTTGATGTTTATTTGGAACAGTGATACTTTATTCATTTGTCACTTATCACTTGAAATCATTTAAAATCACTTATCCTGAGAAGGATCAGCGGTGGGAGCAATCTAAGAAAGAATAGGACTGAGAGAGGTATACACCCTGGATGGGATTCCAGTCACCTAGAGTTTAATTCTTAGACAATCCCACATGACTTATGTTGCCAAAACACGTGATTATCCTTGACTATGTTACAGTAGTGTTGCTCTTCATTGTAAAAGGATGATGTCACCAAAGAGTGATTAGATATTATACCTTTTCTTTTAGCGATCAGAAGCAATGTACAGTGCACTACAGCAGGTGGCGCAATACATCAGCAATATACTCAAGTTACAGGATCGACACCAAACTTGTACTTTTGAGTTCTTCTCTCGAAGCTCCATTTTTCCCATATCTAATGAATACGACCTCTGTGCTCTCGTTTGTTAAATGGCTCGACCTTCAAAGTGTTTATAGTTGGCACATTGCTACAATATATGAACAAAAGTATTGGGACACCTGGCCATTACCTACAGGGACTTTTATGACATCCCATTCTAAATCAATAGGCATCAATATGGAGTTAGTTCTCCCCTAGCAGCAATAACAGCTTCCACTCTTTTGGGAAGGCTTTCCTCAAGATTTTAGAGTCTGTCTGTGGGAATTCTTGCCCATTCATCCAGACAAGCATTTGTGAGGTCTGACACTGATGTTGAATGTGAAGGCCTGGGTCTCAATCTCTGTTCTAGTTCATCCCAAAGGCGTTTGATGGAGTTGTGATCAATGTGTGGGCCAGTCAAGTTCTTACGCCAAACTCACCCAACCATGTCTTTAGAATTGAGACCACTATTCTTTGTAATGATTTTTTTTTCTCAAATTTAAACATTTATTGCACTCATTAAACTGCAAAAGGAAACACAAGAAGACATGATTGTGCCAAACATATGATAGATCCAGGACCAGCATGTCAACTTCTGACAGCAGAAAGGAAAGACTTAACTGTCCATTCAGTTACGGTAACCAACACAACCATACCAACAGCCAGTAGGGTTCTTTGTAGTACTTTGGGTGCTTTCTCTGTCAAATCATTATGCAAATAGCTTGCTTCTGAAATGCAATACAACAGCATCTTGAAAATAGTTGTGAACTCAGAAAACAACAATAAATGAGGTAAAATAAAATGTATTAATGTATGCGTGAACAAATTAAGTGAACCAAGCTTTAGCCGTGATCGTGTCAGAAGAAACAGCAATCAGGATAGCATAAAAACAAATAAAGTATTATGTATAATACACTAGTAGAGTATTGCAATGTGATTTTGTGGTAAATATTGGGGTATTTATAAAATCAAAAAGCAGTTCAACATAAATTTCTCACAAACCTGTCCAGGAGTGATTTAAACCGCAAGGATAGAATGATTATGATTGTTTTGGAGAATGCATGCAAAGCTCACGTAAGAGCAGCAGAGGTAAACTTTAAATTGATTTTTAAACACATGCTAGATCATTTTGAAGATGGATAATAACAATTGCAAAGTTTCTTTTTCATATGACAGAGTAACACCTAAGCGACACCTAAACTCCCTATGCTGTTATGTCCGTACCGAATTGAAGCCGATTTTAATCTAGCTGACTGGCAAAGTAAGAATTGTATGCGCACAATATGCGATGTTGGTATTAATATTGCACATTGTCCGACCCTATAATGCACTACAGCCATTTTTCGAGTTCAGTACAAAATACCCTGCCTTGCGTTATGTCATTCAGAACCAAAAGTAAGATACCCGGTGTGGTGCAGAATTATGAGATGCTTGAGACTCTGAGGAAAAGTAAGAGTGCTTGTTTTGATCCAGCTGATGTCATACCAGGCAGAAGAATTTTTTAATCGTATAGCCCCAATATACACCACATAGAATTAGTTACTGTATATTGCCTGAAAGGTCTGAGGTCTGTTTATGATGTCAGCATCAAATATGGGTATTCAGCCTTGCACGTTTCATAGTGTTTTTGTGTAAATAACCAGGGATGGTGTCTCATGAGGGGAAAGGGTGCTAATGACTGCAGCCAGCAGTAGAGATAAGGACTTGTGTAATGTAAGCTGTTTTAGCTGTAGTTGCTAGCATAGTTAGTTACTGATGAACTTGAATAGCAGATAAAGCTGGTGTCCCAACATTGCGTCTCCACCTGTGAACTTCTTTGATCCTGACCTGTACCTTCTGGTGTTGTGATAGGAAGAACTTGTGAGCATTAGATAAGTGAACAGACACACAGAATCTGGAGATTTTAAAGGATGCAACTGATACATTCATTGGCACTCTCATGGGATGATGGCTAGGCCAGTGGAACAGCATATAAACACAAGGCCTGAATGATGAAGGAGACCCAGCTGCTCTGTCATGCACAGAGTGAACATACCCTAAATCAAAGACTGCTGACAGTGACAAAAACAAAGACAAACAAAGACTTCGAACAGGTCCAGATTACAGACTGCCAGAGACTCATGGTTAAACTTATCATCAGAATCACCCGCCATCTTAGCAGTGTGGCAGAAGGGATTGGCGATCGTGTGAGGATCTCAGTTTAACGTCTCTGATGCTGCCAAAGTCAGCTTCCATGCTTTATATATACATTGTGCCATATCAGTTACTGCTGGGCAGGTGGTGGCTGCTGCAGACAGTTCATGAGGATCATGCTGTTGCCTTTACTGTCATGGATCAACCCCGGGGATCCCCAACTGATGCCAGGAACACCATGCCTCTAGGGATTTCTTGATCCACCTTTCTCTGTTTTAACAAGCTGTCAGTTTTGCGCAGCTATACTGGGTTGTCCAGTTTCTCCACCTACCACGTACCACAAGCTGTTGCAGGTTATTTTCAATTAAGGGAGACTATTTTAGCCATCGGATCTTGCACTCTGATGCAAGATCTTCTAGAGTTTTCTCTGAGTTCGAGCGTTTTCCGATTTCTGCCTCTCCGAGTTTTCTGACCTGTGTTCTGCCTTATTCACCCCGAGTTTCTGTCCAGCCCCATTGATGCCCGACGTGAATCGCATGACTTCCGCTTGTACCCTGACCACGAGCCTTGCCAAGGCCCAACATCGACTCCGCACATCGCCCGACCCCAGCATGCCCCATGACAACAATTTCTTTGCATCTGATTGCGCGACTGCGGATTTTCCCCTACAAAACTCTTACATTTATCTTATCCATCTCACCAAAAAAAGCATCGATAATCACATACAGGATGACACTGAGACGAGTTTGAAGTGTAAGATGCTATCTGCTGTTTTTGGGAGATTTTACCCCTAATAATATGTGACATGAACAAAAGTAGACAATGAAATAATTTATTCAATTGAACAGGTATGACATGGGATACACTCAGAGAACTTTGAATGGTCTAGGATACAGCATATACTACTAACATGCACACTACAGATATTTAGATTTACAGATATTTATCTGTAAAGATATTTCCTAAAAAGTGCAGGTACCAAGGTCCTGGCGGATAATTTGGTGGATTCCTGTTCTTCATGTTATCAGCCATCAACAGGAAGAGAAAGGCAAAGGACAGAATGCTCCGGAAATCAAGAGAGTCGAAGACTGCATGAAGAATCATGGTTGGAAGGGTCCAGGGACGGGTGTGGAGGAACAGTCTGGAGCTGCAGGACCCTCAAAAACAGTGTGTGGAACAAAAGCTTCCCCGTTAGTGATCAAAGTTCTGTTATGTAAGAGTCATATGGACATATCAAGCAGGGTAGGGGGACACCACTGGGTCTTCCTGCCTACCCAGATAGCACCATGTTATCGTTTCAACATTGAATTATAGTTTATTATATATAGTGAATTATGGTCAGTGTTAAAATATTACTTTCTATGTTTTACAGCTAATAAGAAAAAGATGTCTGTTCATATGACACTTAATAGAAGGTGAGTCATTGTTAAACAAATGATTTACAACAGGACAAAACAGAAGCATATGTGTAGTGAGAAAACGACTAGGAACCTGTCAAATTTTTCCTTAAAGTGCAATACTATCGAAGTAGTAGAGTCATAACAAATATGTGTTTACAGAAGAAGTTAACAAAATTCAAATCACCACCTTATGTGACTCCAATAAGTGAAGAGAAGGTGAACCTAAGGTAGACATGTGGTCACCAGCCCATATATCACATCTAAAAGCATATTATGAGAAAAGTACCTGTACATTGATGCTGTGAAAAGGTTTTCGATTCATGCCCTCATGCTCTCCCAGGGGTGCACTAATTGGGATGTTTGTGAAATCAATTATTCCTGTGACCCTTGGGAATCCTATAAGAAATTGTGTTCAGTAAAAGCAATTTCCCTATGAAAATAGAATACTTTAATGTTGCAATTTACCTGCAATTGCATGAAACCCTTCTTTATTCCACAGAGCACTTAAATGACCAGGGAAAACCACAAACGCATCCAACAGTTTAGACCAGGGGTATCAAACTCCAGTCCTGGGGGGCCGGAGCCCTGCACATTTTTGGGTTTCTGTTCATTTAACACACGTGATTCAACTCCTTGCCCCTCCATGTGCTAATTATCATATAGCCCTTGAGCTGAATCATTTGCGGTGGAACTGGGAACGAGCTAAGCTACTCTAGGCTCTGGCCCCCCAGGACTGGAGTTTGGCACCGCAAGCACCACTTTGCGAATCGCATGGCAAACAGTGTTCTTGCTCAGATGTTCAGCATCACCTGTGGAATACATAAATTGGCCACTGGCAAAATATTGCAGCGCAAAGCATACTGTCTGCTCGATTGTGAGGGCATTGCTACGGCGAGTGGAATTAAAGACCTCTGGACTGGTCAAGGGGGTGGCATGGTGGTGCAGTGGTTAGCACTGTTGCCTCACACCTCTGGGGCCCGGGTTCGAGTCTCCGCCTGGGTTACATGTGTGTGGAGTTTGCATGTTCTCCCCGTGTCATTGTGGGGTTCCCTCCGGGTACTCCAGTTTCCCCCCACATTCTAAAGACATGCTGAGGCTAATTGGAGTTGATAAACTGCCCGTAGGAGTGAATGGTGTGTGAGTGTGTCCTGCGATGGGCTGGCCCCCTGTCCAGGGTTGTTCCCTGCCTCGTGCCAATGTCGTATGGATCATCTGGGTATGCCAGCATTGTTTTCGTAGAATTTTTATTTGGAGGGGCAGTACTCATATAGGGCTGGTTTATGCAGAAACCTCAACTTAACCAAGAACATAACCTGCTTGGAGCAGGTTTGAGATGCAGCCTAAATTGCCATAGTGGCATGCCTCGAGTAAAGCCTATCCACCTTTCGTGGTATGGGTTAATTGTGAAGGTACACCACACGTCATCAAGTTACTCGCAAAGTTAGCCCGATAAGCCAGTAACCCCACTTCGGAGTACAGGCCCCGGGACAGCAGGTAAGTCTGAAGCAAAACGTTCAATAATAGTAATTCAGCGAAATCTGAAAGAGAAGTCCACAGTAAAATAAAGTTCATCAGAAATCCCAAGAGTAATAATCCACAGAGAATTAAGAGACGACAGACAGCTGTGTTTTTCCCAGAGATGACTAAAATAAGCTCTCAGACTTGTTAAATGCAAATTGCTGCTTGACAGTGATGACCAAACCAAAGCTTTATGAAGCATTTTTGATATTTTCTGAGCATACATGCCGCTATTGGTTTCCTTTTCGGTATGCTTTGAGCCCTTTTTGGAACAAACAGCACCATCAAGTGGGGTCAGAAAATAGAATAAATTGTCATCAATATTGTTCTGCAAGCGTTTGTCATGTTCTGAGGATAAAGTACTGTATAGTTTATGACTACTATTAACCATCCGGTTTCTTCAAGTCTAACTCAGGAATAAAAATCATTCCAGTCTTTAAACTGGAAAGAAATAATGATTTGGACATTTATCATGATAATTATTGATATCAGCTGATATGAAAATGTGTATCGCGAAGACATTTTTGGCCATTTCGCCCAGCTCTAATGTTAAGTGATGCGTCATTACCTGGAAAGTAAGTTATTACTTGTTATTCTGTTAGTTTATTCTTAGTTTCCCGTTCTTAGAGTAGTTATGGGAGTTTTCTCTGTGTCAATAGCTAAATATAATATGTATTCACTGATGCGAGTACAAATGGAGTTCCTGTCTGTTTGCCACTTTTGTTACTAGCAACTAATGAGAAGTTCATGCTGTATAACTTGCTGTCAATTTCTTGTACGCTAGCAGGTGATTGTCATACTACTTATATAACTGCCGAATGAACTTTGTATTCATGTTGTGGGAAACTCCATGAACCCATGTTCATTCTACTGTATAACCACTAGATGGTACTGTTTAGATTAGATTTGTCCATGTGACTGCTGTAAAGGCTACAGAAGTTAGTTGCTTTAAAATGGTGTAACCGGTGATTGACGGTGGTTATGTCACCCACGGGTGTTGGGTTGCGGTGCACGAGCGATTGGTTCAGAGGATAATTAGGGCATTTCGCAACTAATGCTTTAACTTAGTAGGAACAGCTGTGAACGCAATTATTCTGTTTAGGATCGGCGAGGATAAAAGCCGTGGGAAACCAGTGGTAGGGGTTGTGGTCCGGTGTTTCCGTGACAATTTTGCGGGCGACTGGGATCGTGGTGAGCGGCTGGTTGGTTAGTGGTTGAATGGCGTGACTATGTGTTTCTTTTTTTTTTCGATATGTAATAACTACTGATCTCTGTTTAGACTGGGTGACAGGGGCGTGTCTGGGTTTATGTCGAAGCCCAGGTAGATGCAGGTGGATATATGGTGCATATAATAAATGCTGAACCTCATGTATTTCGTGGGTATGGTATAAATTGTATGCATATGTTTTGCAGGAGTTTTCATTGCTGTTTTGCCCTTTTTTTTGTGAGATGTGGGTTGTGGCGTTGGTATGGTGGTGAACAAGTGAGGGGTCACTACCAAGGCTAACTGGGTACTGGCTAGTCTAATTAGTGCAAGTCCTGGGGGTAGTTTATTAATCTTCTTCCCATCCATAGAGCCAGAGAACGTGGTGCTGGAGTTTTGGGGGCTGGTGTGGACTTCTCTGCACTGCATGGAGTGATTGAGGGGTGAATTCAGAAGCACTAGCTCTATGCTGTGGTTTGCTGTGATTTTTGTGTTTAACTTGCACCTGGATATATGAGCTCTTGGTGTGTGTGCTGTGGTGTTTCCTTTTTCCTCCCTCTTCAGGCGATCACTCTCCCAGGCTGGTTTATTGGTCAAGGGGTAACCATAGAGGTGGACTGCCAGTGCCTGGGTTTTGACCTAAACTCCTCCTTTCTGCTCAATGACCTGGTTTTAGTTATGCTATGACATGTTGGTAATTGTTTATGGTTTTTTTTATCAATACATAAAGATACAATAACCTCACCTCTGAATTGCTTTGGTGTGTGAATACCTGAACAACCAACTTAAACTACAGAAACGCATCTGACTTGCTACCAGGTCTTCTGATCGACACCCTAAAAAAACAGCCACTACAACAAATAACTCATACAGTCTGATTATTATCTCTAGGCCAGCACCAAAACAATGACTCCCCTGCCTACACACATCTACAGCAATAATTGAACCATCCTCTTCAAACTCATTCTAATCTCTCATATCCCCCAAACAGAATTTCATACCAAAGCGCATTACATGGATGTGTTGTGATACATTAAATATCATAGAGATACAGAATGAGAAAAAGGAAGGAGAGAAATTAAAGTCAGAAGAGAATGGAGAAGAGGAACCTAAAGTAAGTAAACTAAGTAAGGAGGAAAAACCTCTGGGGGTCCAAGGTCAACTGGCTGCCTAACCACCCCCTGGGCATACTAACATTAACAAAACAGAAAGGAGTGGACATGCTTGCTAAAAGCTAGATATAGGCTGTGATTAAGGATCAAGACAAAGTCCATCAATGAGTCCGTTATCCACATTGGCCTGTGTAAGGTGGCCAAAGTCCATCAATAAGTCTTTTCTCCACATTGGCCTGAGTTGGGGGGGCATGAAGGCTGCACCCACAATGATACAGCTTGTAAGTGCCATTCGTGATGTCACCCCTCCATGGGACTGAACCAGGACTCACGTTCAGATGGTGCCCTCCCCAGCTCTGGTTTTCCCTCGTCACCACGTTGCCGTGATGCTGGGAGTTAGACTGCTGGTTCTGGGTTTGATTTGGCTGGTAATGCAGCTCGCGTCACCCTGGCCACTACGCACTGCTCCACTGCTAGTTGGTTAGCCATCCCTGGACTATGGTGACCGTCTCTGGGTTCATCAACACACTGCTGCTGTTGACGACGTGTCCCAGAAACGTCACTTGTCATTGGATTTCTGGCTCTGCTATTGGTCTCCAGTTGTGAACTTCTGTGATCTCCCACTGTACCTACAGATGGTGGCATGTGAAGAACTTGTGAACTTTGGATCTTGTCCCCAAAATGATGGCTAGGCCAGTGAAACAGTGTGTAAACACGGGGACCCAGCTTCTGTATCATGCACAGAGTGAACATACTAACCTTTATGAATATAGTGTAAGTAATAAAACGCCTTGCCCTTCCACAGACCATCCATTCAATCCTGCTGCGCACATAACCTTTAAGCCTCTGCCACTGAATATCAAGCTTTTTAAACTGGACAGTGAATGTTTTGTTTTTGATGTTTGTAGTGTATTTACAAAATGCAAATTGTCCTTTCTGTGTTGCTATACCCTCCTATGTTACGTGATGAGTACGCAAACGTAAGTTTTTGGTAGTAATGCCTTTAAGAGAAGATAAAACAAACGGCAAGCACTGGTTGGACGCTCACTTCTGGTTTCCCGTGTTTACTCCTTATAAAAAAAACTAGTAATATATTGTAATGACCTGGCTGGGGTTGTTAGCCAGGTGCATTCTGGGTATTGTGTTGTCTGTATTTTCTATCGTTCTG
>JAODKF010006787.1:0-11985 GCA_026779585.1 Mormyrus proboscirostris
GTCTGGATGCTGTTCAGCCAAATGGCTATTTAAATATTAGTTTAAATACTAGAACTCGTGGCCATAAGTGGAAATTAATGGGAGAACATTTTAAAACGAATTTGAGGAAGCACTTCTTTACACAGCGTGGAGTTAGAGTATGGAATAGTATTCCTACTAGTGTAGCGCAAGCTAAAACCCTGGGTTAAGAGCTAGATAAGATTTTAACAACTCTGAGCGATTAGTTCCTCTCATTTGTAAATTTCTTATGTTCTTCTTCTTCTTATTATTATTATTATAGTGTTTAGGATTTGGTTATTTGCCTTGTATACCTATTGTCAACCTCTGTCCCTATCTACACAGTATGTGTTTTTATCTGCATATACTGTATGTCTTTCATATACTATATGTACAAAAGTACTGGGACACACTACTTAATCATTGAATTCAGGTGTTTCATTCAGACCCATTGCCACAGATTTATAAAATCAAGCATCTAGCCAACCAGTCAGGTTTATAAACATTTGTGAAACAATGTCCTACTGCCATAGTAAATGTGGGAAATTATATTCTCTTAGTTATTCCACGGTCAGTTGTAAGTCGTATCATTACAATATGGAAACATATGGGAACAACGTTAACCCTAACTCCGGCACAAAACCTGCTGGGAGCTTCATGGAATGGGCTTCCATGGCCGAGCAGCTGCATGCAAGTGCAAACCAAGGTGAAGTGGAGTAAAGCGAGCCACCACTGGATTCTGAAGTTGTGGGAATGTGCTCTGTGGAGTGATAACTCACACTTCTCTGTCTGGCAGCCGAATGAGTCTGGGTTTGGTGGATCCCAAAACATTACCTCCCTGTCTGCAGTGTGCCAACTGTAAAGTTTGGCGGAGGAGGGAAAAAGATATGGGGTTGTTTTTCAGGGGAAGGACTAGGCCCCTTAGTTCCAGTGAAGGGAACTCTTAATGCTTCAGCACACCAAGACATTCTGGACAATTCCACACTTCCAATTTTGAGGGAATAGCTTGGGAAAGGGTCTTTACTGATCCAGCATGACTGTGCCCCAGTGAACAAAACAAGGTTGATAAAGACATGGTTGGGTGAGTCTGGTGTGGAAGAAGTCCTGACCTCAACCCCATCAAACACCTTTGGGATGAATTAGACTGGAGATTGCAAGCCATGCCATCACGTCCAATCAAGACCTGACCTCACAAATACTCTTCTGGATGAATGAGCAAAAAAAAAAAATCCAAAATCCTGTGGAAAGTCTTCTCAGAAGAGTGGCAGTTGTTATAGCTGCAAAGGGGGGACTTCATATTGATGTCTACGGATTTATAATGGGAAGTAATGAAAGTTCCAGTAAGTGTAATGCACCAGCTAAGCGTTTGTTCGTTGCGCCACACAAATAGTTTCAACGTAGCACAAGTTTTAATTTTACACTACCTAAAAGTTTTTAAGATATATTATGTCGATTTGGTATATTAATGTCGATTTGTCCTATCTTGTCAAGTTGTCAGTTGCGCACTTTGACAGATATAGCTGTTGATTTATTAATGCTACCCTACCGAAAAATGCTTCCGTCATTTTTATGGGCCGAAACTGAAAGCTGATGGTCCAAGAAATAATAAATAAGCGACTTAACAAAAACACGACCTAATATAATGTAAACTGGCATTGCAACTGTCTGAAATACCTTATCATATTGTTTTATCAGTGTTAGAAATACAGGTAGCACATTGATCGCCTAAAACACTATCAGAGCATCCTACCTTCATAAAATACTTGGGTAGCCAATTTCTATGGACTAAAATACTTCGTACTAAGGATGTGCTGTCATAAATATGTAAGCAATATTGACACATCGTGATGACCGGCGTGCGGCGAAAGGTGAAGCAGGCGAGGGAGCCGTAAAAGCAGTCAATACGGGGTTTTACACAGTAAACCACGTCAATGACAGAACTGGGGAAACAGACTTAAACGCGGACTAATATACACAAGACTAGCCGAAATAACAGGACACAGGTGTTCACAATCTGGAATTAACACGAGGTAACGAGGGGGGTGTGGCACACAGGAGGATTGGACGCGAAGGTCGTGACAGAACCCCACCCCAAAGGCACCCACTCCGGGCGCACCCCGGGGGAGGCCACGGAGGAGACGAGACCGGGTAGACGGGACCTGGAAGACAAAACAAGACCATCAACGGGGCACCAGAAACAGGACAGAAACACAGAACAGACACAGACACTGGAACCAGGACAACACCCGACAAAGAACGGGGAACGCAGACAGGCAGACGAGGAAGGGAGACACAGTGGGAACACCAACTGGAGGAACGAAAGGGCCAGGAGTGAACACGGGAGGCACAGAGGGACGAGGAGCAGAAACAGGAGGGACAAAGGGATGAGGAGCGAACAAGGGAGGCCAGACAGGAAGGGTTGGGGGACAAAGGGGAGAGCGAGGGAACCCAGGCGGGCGAGGGAAGGCAGCCGGAGGGGCTGCAGGCGACAGGGAGGCAGGAGCAGGAGGGGACACTGGCGCAGACAAGCAGGAGGGGGAAGCCGCGGCAGGTGATGGCGCTGCCGGAAGCCAATTTATTGATTCATTGGCTTTTATTGCCAATTTTATCTAATACTACAGAAAAAAATTAAAAGTTAATTCACCAGTCATTAATTTTACACTCATTAAAAAAATACAAAATAATGGTTTAGTACAACACTGGCATCCCATACAGGGTGCACTCAGTGTTGGGAATGCTACTTAAAAATGCAATAAGCTCAGTTACTAGTTATTTTTCTACAAACACATACAGAAAAGTTGTAGCTACACTACAAGCTAAATAGCAAAAGTAGCTTAATGACATTGAAGCTGTCATGACCAGCTTGTCCGATCCTCCTGTGTGCCACGTCCCCCGCGTTACCTCGTGTTAATTCCTGATTGTGATCACCTGTTTCCTGTTATTTCAGCTTGTCTTGTGCATTTAAGTCAAGTCTGTTTCCCCAGTCCGGTCATTGATGTTGTTTTACTGTATAGTTGTGGTCAGTCTTGAATAAACCCCGGTTTTTTGGATTACCGTGAACCTGATTTCCCCACTCCCTGCTTGTTCAGCCTGCACATGGTTACGACAGAAGCTACTTTAAAATATATCTCTGGGACTAATTAAAAATAATATTCACCTCCCAAAGTTTTCAAGCAATTATTTATTTCAAACATTTTCTATATTGCATTTGATGTCATCTTCAGTGGTTTTGACTGGTTTGGAATACAGAAAAATCCTTCTAATAGGAGATCCGGCTCCAACCAGCATTAAAACATGTAAATAAGTTATGGTACACAAACAGCACTCGGAAGAGGACAAATTAAGAACACTTTGAAGAGAGGTTCAACATAAAATATGCTTACGTAGTCTGAATGCTTCTCATTACATTGTTTAGGATCGCTCATTATCTCATCATAGCTACCTCAGACATGATGTATGGCGATTACAGTTTTTCTTGGTTCCTTATGAGGTTTTAGTAGACACTTAGTATACTGCTTAGATATTAAGCAATGAATGTCACACAACTTTCTCAAACCAAATGAGAATACAACTGAGATGGTACGGCTCGCCCCATCACCTGCATGTTCCTGACGAAATCTGCTTGGTCCCTTACCGCACCATGCTAAGCCTTACATAAAAAATGGGAGTTTTATCTGATGATTCATTTAAGATGGTCAAACTGTTTACCTCAGTGATGAATGTTTAGTTTCCATCAGTTGAGACTGTTGGCCAAAGTAAAACCCTTACTTCCTACAAATTATCTCCAGAAACTAGGGCTGCGTGATAACAGATAGCAGGATAATCTGTTGCATGGCAACATTCTTCAGGCAGATTAGTAGTACACCTAAGATATTAATGAAAGGCATAATGGGGCTTGATCACTCAATCCTGATTGGATAAAAATAGTCATGTGATGCCGATGTTGGAAGACAATAACTAGGTGTAATGTGTAAAATGTGCAACTTTAAATAGAATTATTATTTCATCATTTACATGTGTTATAGTTCTATATGAGTTGAGGTTCTGGGGATGACCGATATTACGGTTCCTTTGTCCAGAACCATAGTCTGAGATGGTGGTTTGTATCACAGTTCCAGTCACAGCTTCAGAACCATTACACCACTACTTTATGCAGTAAATTTATCCATCCATCCATTTCCTGAAACCACTTATCCCAGGGGTGGCAAATCTTATCTGCAATGGGCCGGTGTGTATGCGGGTTTTTGCTGTAGCTCCCTAATTATATCACTAATTAGAGGACTGATTGGCTGAGGAGTCCTCACACCTGGGTTTGAACAGCTGAGTTAAAGGTTACCCCAAAAACCTGCATATACACTGGACCTTTGCGGCTAATACTGGCCACCTATTCAGGGTTGCGGGGTTCCGGAGCCTGTCCTGGAGGCTATGGAAGCAAGGCAGGGAACAACCCAGGATGAGGTACAAACCCTTCGCAGGGCACACTCACACACCCTGCACTCACACATGCACACCTACGACAAATGTGGTATCTCCAGTTAGCCTCAGTGTGTTTTTGGACCATGTGGGGAGATCAGCGCACTCGGAGGAAAGCCCCCAGAGAACACATGGAGAACACTCCACACTCATGGAACCCTGAGGTGTGAGGCAACAGTGCTAACCACTGCACCACCGTGCCACCCTGGTGTTCACCTCATACCTGAAAACCTGTTTATTCTCGCTGGCTTTTGTTAATGTGTAAGATGTATTATCTGTTTTTATAGCTGTAGTTTTATTGCATTTTTGTAAATGCCTGTACTGAGATGACTATTTCTTTTCTCTGCAGCACTTTGGGCAGCTACTGCTGTTTTACAAATGCTTTATAAATAAATTTGATTTATTAAATTCTTTTCCTTCCTTGATGAGCTTTACAGGTGTCTGCCGGCTGCTGAAAGGAGGCAGAATGCTGGGGTCAATGCCCCACGTTACACAGTCATGTGGGACGATGTCCCAATTCCATCACTTGTCTGCAGTCATAGTGGTTCAGGGCTCATCCAAGCATATCCAATATATTCCTTCCTTCATATTCACCTTTCCTCAGTCCTATCGAGGAGTTTTTTTTCTTACTGGAGGTGGAAGGTTTATGGCCACCTCTTTACAACTGAATGCTGCTGTTGGATGCTATATGAATGAAGCTTGTAGGGTAATCAGAGTCTGACTGCCAGGGCTCAGTCAGACTCTGTGCTGTATTCCTAAAATACTGTTGCATTACTTGTGTTGCATTCATGAAACTCTATGAAAACATGCCCCAATATAAAGGGCAAGATTTATCTGGAAGAGCAGATTTTGATTCTGATTTTCAGCAAAGGGTCATAGTATCATGCTTATGTAAATGTTGTTATTTTTTTGCTTATACCTGGTTTGAGTTTGATTGTACCATTATCATACCCAACACAGTAACATCTCATTTCAGTGAATATATCTTTCTGCATTTCACTTTGTTGGCCCATCTCATTGTATTCATGTTTAGTCAGTGACATTTATGGTGGATTAAAATAAATGTAACAAACGCTGGATTTATAAGCCCATAATTTGTTTTTCTCTGCCCCAGTGAGATGATTGGTTAGCTTTTTTGTTTGTAAAGATCCAATGAATGCTTGGATGTGTTACTGTTGTAGATAATACATTTTTGCAGCATGTATTTATGCTTCCGATTGGAGTACTGAGTTTGTCATTCGAAAAATAAGAGTCTTGTAAAATTTGTTATTTTGCAGGTTTCGTTGATTGAGTTTGATTGTACCAAGATGATAAGAGAATGTGGTTGCTGTTTCTGCCACTGTGGTAAAGCAAGGGAGGAGCTGTAATTGAAAATGGAATTTCCAAAAATAACTTTATTCAGGTTGTGGGTGTTACATTACATTGCATTTCGGCAGAGACATACAATGAACTAGCATCCACACAACATACATCATTTGGTTGATTAAATATGGGTCAATCTTGGGAGATATAGTGATCTGTGCCACTGTGCTGCCCCAAAATTGCACATCCATCTATCCATTATCTATAATTGCTTATCCAAGATCAAGAGGGGTTTAGAGCTCAAGGCGGGAAACAACCCAGAATGGCGCATCAACCCATCGCAGGGCACATTCACACACTGTTCACTCACACGTGCACATCTACGGGCAATTTGGTAACTCCAATGAACCGCAGAATGTTTTTTGGACAGTGGGGGGATACCAGAGTACCCGGAGGAAGCTCTGCGATGACATGGGGGGAACATGAAAGCATCACACAAGGACCCAACGCTAAAACTTTTATTGAGATAAATAAATGAGATAAATGTTTTCTGTACATAAACCATCGTAGGGATATATACAGTCCTGGATGTGTGGAATCGGGTAGTGATCCGGGGTTGTGACATCATTAAGCCGGCGGTAATCGCTACATGGGCGCCAACCCCCACCTGGCTTGGGTACCATGTGCAGAGGGGAGGCCCAGGCGCTGCTGGAATGGCGGACAATACCGAGGTTCTTCAATGTGGCAAACTCTGCCCTAACGATGGCTAATTTACCCTCATCGAGCCGTCGGGCTCGGCATGGACTGGCGGCCCCGTCGTGACAATGTGGTGTTCAACACCGTGCTTGGCCGTGACTGATGTAAAGGTGGGCCGGGTGAGGTCTGGGAACTCCGCCAGCGGGCGGGCAAAAGTGTCATTTGCCGCCAAGGCGCTAGACAGCTGAGATGAACCAGCGCTGATTCGCGAGCACAGCACCGAACGTAGAAGTCCTGACATCAACCAGGAGCTGGTGTTTTATGTCCACCAGCAGGTTGTTAGCACATAAAAAAAAAAATCGGCGCCCAGCAGGGGGGTGGACACCTTTGCCACTACAAAACGCCACCGGAACTACTGGCCACCAAAACAGACTGCCTCGACACAAGTGCCGTAAGTCGTAATACTGCTGCCATTAGCAGCCTCCAACGTCGGGCCCTTCGTCCCAAAGTGCATATCCGCCACCGACGCAGGCAAAACACGGACCTGCACGCCCGTGTCGCAGAGGAAACGGCAGCCAGACACAGCATCCATGACGAAAAGCAGGCTGCTGCAATGGCCGACGCTCGCTGCCGCTAATGAGCGCCGACCCGAGCGTTTCCCGTCCCTTTGAAACGGCAAGGGGGGGGTGCATTTTTTTGCTTTGTCACCGAACCGCGCATGGTAGAAGCAGAGGCCTGGTATACCGCTCCGCGGCGGAAACAGTAGCGCCGGGGAGCTATCGGAGCTCCGAGCACACACGGCTGAACAAGCTGCTAGCCTGGCGGTGTGCACTTTGTCAGCCTCCCTAGCAAGCTCCCTACAGTCTTTAGGAGGAAGGTTAGCTAACGCCCCCCGCACGTCTGCGGGCAGCTGTTGCAGGAAAAGCTCCCTAAAAATAAAGCAAGGCTGATGGTCACCTAGGAGAGCTAGCATGTGGTCCATCAGCTCAGAGGGCCGTGAATCACCCAGCCCGGGCAGCGCGAGCAAGCGGTGCGCGCGCTCTGTCTCGGAAAGCTCGTAAGTGCCCAGCAACGGAAACTTTAAGGCACCGTACTTGTCTGCCTCCAGAGGGCAGACTCACCACTCTAGCCGCCGTGGAGCCGTTCAGCACTGCAACATAGTAATAATATTTTGTCGCGTCCTCCGTAATCCCATGCAAGGTGAACTGACCTTCCGCCTGCACGAACCAGACCACCGCCGGGCTGAACCAGAACTTTGGGAGCGTGAGCGCAACTGCATTCGCGAGAAAATAAACACACCGAAACGTCACGGTCACCGCTGTGGAGCTTCAGCGCAGCAGAAAAAGGGAAAGAGGCAGTCCACACAAGCAGAGCGGCAAGAAACAAGTGCGTTTATTTCAGTGTGTATAAACACCCAAAAAGAACCCGCGTCACTGCATGGGCATGTGTCAACACCACACCCTGCACACGTGAGCAAAGGAAAGGGAGAATGAATTCTGTCGAAAAGGTAGGAGCCCTTACAAGTTAATAGCCTGGCTCAAGGGCCCAAAATTGAAATCACACTGTTGACTGTGGGATTTTAACCAGCAATCTTTTGTTTAGAGCCAGGCACAGCACCGTAAGCTGGTGAGCCACACCCTGCCTCTATATGTAACACGTTACCATGCACTGCCCCCTAAGGTACAGGTTGCATCAAGGAGTCAAATATACCACCTATAAAGAGACATTGTACACCATTCACTGGCTACCTAAACAGTAGCTGGGAACCTGCCAAATCTAGAAAACTCCACCTGTACTCTAAATATTTTATTGTTTGTGTGACATAAGAGGAGCGGATGTTGCCTCCTAGTTTTATATACTTATTTTTTACCTCACCAAAAATTGGATGGTACACAAATGTTTGTGCTCCTGTATCCATACCTGGTGACGTAACAGTAAAGAATTTTGAAGTTGACTGATGCTGCCCTCTAGTGGACAAGCAGTCTTCTTACGATTTGATGCAAAACCCAGTCCTGCCGCATCAATACAGGTCGTTATACAAACAAATCATTGGAATCCATCAACTGTCTGTCATCTGATGATGTCAGGCAATGTGAAACGGGAAGAACAAGACTGTGTGATAAAGATGTGTGAGAAGGAGACGATTAGGCAAAGGCTTTTTTACAATTAACATAAAGGTGGGGCTTGAAAATATTACCTAGCTAATATTTATTGCTATGAGATGGTCTTTAGCGTGACAGGCTCACCGTTTCAATGCATGTATGTTGCATAACAGTGATGTGCTGAATGACTAGATGGGGGAGTGATTCTGCCAGTCAGCTCCTGATCTCTTCCCCACACCTTCCCTGGGCCTGCCGGACTCTCAGTCCCTCTCACTGACAGGACCTGGATTCTATCCTCCCTCCCCAGGCCCCCCACCCCCACTGCACAGATAAGACTTCAAAGGCCTCCTGAGATTTACATTTACACCACCGAGAGCCTTCAAGAAATATTGCCGCGTAAATGTTTATGCAATATTATGGATGACATGCACAGGAGGTAGAACGCGGTCTCTCTTAACAAGGCATGGATGGAAGATTAAAAGGTTACCAGTGAACTCATCACAGGCCCTGTTGTTATTTTAAAAGGCAAATTTGCTGGGATGTTTATGGCCTATGGCTTCTAAATCAGAGTTCTTTAGCTGGGGTTACTGGTGTCTGGTGATCTTTCTATAAAAGATTTACCAATATTTAACAACATTTAAGTCGAGCCAAGTGTAGGGGCTGCTGGGCGCCTGGAGGTTTGCTACTGGTTGATATGGGAAAAAAAACTTAATAGTCACAGCTCCAAATGACTGTGGGCAACTGAGTGCAGAATTTAGGAGCAGAACAGTGATCATTCAGATTCCCTGATTGTAATAAAGCGTTTAAGTGACAGACAGGATATGAAGTGTACCCTTCATAGAAGACTTTTTGATTTTTCCTGCATTTATTAGGATCCTGATACTATGTGGGAATTTTATACTTTCGGAGGACAAATTTTACTGTTTGTTATTTTCTTTTGTTTTTATTATTGCAATTGTCACTACAAAGAGGAAGGAAATCGGTGATGTGACAAAGGTCTAGCTATGTTGATATCTCTTTTTTTTCTGTTTTTGGATGAAGTCTCCACTGCAGTCTTCCTTAATCCCACCCTGTCTGCTTCAGGGCTTAATGTGAGAGTACATGGATAGAAAAAAACTTGATGACCACTAGGGGGCATTAGACATTGCAATAAATACAGAATCAGAGCCTTTCGATTACCCATGGTAAAGCCTATGTTATGTCATTCATGTAATCAGGCTAAAAAAAAGTTGTCTTTTTTACCCTAAAAACCCAAAAAAGGAGAGTATCCTGCAGTAACAGAGGACCAGTTACTGAGACTAACTGAAATAATTTGCGATGGCTGTTGCTGCTTTCATTGTGTTCATCTTTTGAAATGAAAGCCAAGCTTAAATGCAGTGTCATGCATGTAGTATGTAAGACGCAGTTAATACACAGTGTCCTGGTAGCACAGAGACTAGACATCGACACTGGTGGCAGTGCTCTCTAGTCGCCCTGACAGTGAAAAATGTCCAGGCCCACCCAGGAGGATGAATAAGCTGGTCATGTCAAACAACATAGAGCTGCGATTAACAATTAATCCTCCTCAACCGTGGTGGAAGATTTAAAGAAGCCAGCATGCAGAGACACAGAAGAGGAAGAAGCCAGAGTAAAAGCATAAAGGGAACAAATAAAGAGAGAGTGCAGAGGATGTAATAGGGGGACTGTCCAGAGAGATACTTACATTCTCCATGGACTGTGATTATACACAACAGTGTTGTACCACAAAGTAACATCTCCCATGTTGTCTAGGTCAACCTTAAATGTTCATTTTAGATTTGTGGGTGTTGTGAGTTTCTTGAGCCAAATGAGAATTCATCCGGCTCATTGATGAGTGAATGACACTCAAACTCACTAGTCTGATGGTCATTTAAAAGCCAGCTGGGCTGAAGGCTGGAGAAGAGGATTTGAGAACATTGTTGTGCTGATTTTAATATAATTATGCCAGCGTGGTTTTATTTATGCTAACAAGCTCATAATCATCCCACATCATAACACTCAAATTTTCCAATTGAGTATTTGAAAGTATTATGTTACTATTCAAGTATTATGTTACCCCATTGAGCAAGTATTAAACATAATTAATTAAACTTAATTTGCAAACATACAACATAGCCTGAAGACTTGGACAGAAGATGAAAGGTTTTGAGGGGGTGGCGTATGTTTGTTCGACACTGATTGAACCTAATAACTATAACACAGCTATCTGTAAAAACATAAGGGATGCAGACTGAAAACTACACTTTTCAGTGTCAGTCTTTTGGTCCTACTGTTGAAATCTCTACTGAAACAGAGATCAATTACTGGACATCTGTGCTTAAACAAGATTTATCGAAATATTTTTAAAAAATTAACTGAAAACCTCTCCTCTGAAGGGTAAATTCAACAGATCTATGGCCTCCCGCTGTTTGGACAGCAACAAAACATTTGACCAATCACAAAATTCAATGCCAAAGTTTTTCCGCCGATGGTGTTCACTGGCCTTAATAGTTCATGGCTGGCAGCATCGCTAAGATCTTTAAAGCACATCATGTAGAAGACAGTAATAGAAAGCACATGCCTTCGCGATACTTCTTTGATACAACTTGACAAGAAAGATATCGTATAACAACTTATAGCACCACTTCTAAGATTATCCTGTATCCATAACTCACCCCCTCAACCCTTGTATCAATGTTTATATATGTTGAAGGAGTCCTTCAATATGGCCAGTTTACAGCACCTCCGCTTCCACTTGAAATCCATTAACACCTTGAGTGTTTCTATCAATCATTCCCACTGACAGAATATGCCGCCAGTGGGCATGTGGCACAAGGTGGCAGGTGAACGGCTTAGTTTTTGCACCTCTTCAAAAACTAATCAGTTGTACACAAATCAGTGAGGAACCTTGAGTCATCTGTGAACAGACATTCCTCGGGGTGAAGGTTCCGCTGGTCTGGCTGCGACAGGCCGGCCACGGTTCGGCGTATGACAACGTATTCTGGCATCACCGCATTCTGATTTATCTGAATGTTTGTCAGTTGGAGAGGGAAGTATTTCTGGGACTGCAGTATTTTTTGTTGATTTTATTTTTTTAGTTTTTGTTCAGGGAAACTTCCTGTCTGTGCCACGCAGTTTCCTGTCTCTGGCCATGGAACAGGATGCCCACCGACTTCCTGTCTCCATGGGAGAGCTGATAAACCGGCGGCAACGTCAAATCGGGCTACTGCAATTCCTGAGGCACAGTGAGATTCTGTCTGTGACCCATTACAGCAGTAGGAGTCAGGGGGCATGATTAGGCACAGCGAGGTTCCGTCTGTGACCCGTTACAGCAGTAGGAGTCAGGCGGCAGGTTTAGGCACAGCGAGGTTCCGTCTGTGACCCGTTACAGCAGTAGGAGTCAGGCGGCAGGTTTAGG
>JAODKF010006788.1:0-11983 GCA_026779585.1 Mormyrus proboscirostris
CTTTTGAATCTCTTCACATTTCCACAAACAGTGGTACAGTGAACCTTGGTGTTTGGTACACTTATAGCATATGTCCATTATATTAGGATCAAATTTATTTAGTTTTACAGGGGAGACCTATGTTCGCATTATCCAGTTAAAATGTATCATTCTCAATCGGGTGTTGATGGATTGGGTGTGTGTCTTTAAACATATTTTACTCCACTCCATGGGCAAAATATCTTCTTGTAAGTCTCGTATCCAGTTGCTTATTGTCTGAGGTGTCTCTATGTTTCTCCACCAAAATATTATAAAATTGAGAGACCAGTCTTCTACAGAAGCAATTTTTTGTAACATGTGTTTCTAGGATGGAAAATGGAGGCTGTTGCACTGAATTATTTGACTGAGCCAGAATAGAGCTTCTAAGTTGTAGATATTTGAAGAAGTGTTTCTGTGGTATATCAAGCTCATTACGCCAGATCGGGGAGAAACAGGACAACCCAATGGGGTTATCGAGCATTTTTTTAACTATGTGCCAAACCACAATAGTGTTTTTTACAAAGGGATTAGTAGTACTTTTCTTCAAGTTCATAAGTGATGCTGAATATAAATAACTATCCAGTGCCAAACCTTTCGCCGACAGTTTTTTGATTTCTACCCAGGGCAAGAAAACATCTTTAGAAAACCAAAACATTGTGGCCCTCAACTGAGCAGCCCAATAATAACATTCTAGGTTTGGCAACTGTAGCCCTCCCCTATCATAGGGCAAATACAGGAGGGAGAGTTTGAGTCTTGGCTTCCTATTGTTCCAGAAAAAATTAGAGAGAAGCTTTCTGGTCTTTGGGAAAAAAGAAGGAGGTGGGGCTAGTGGAATTGATTGAAAAACATATATGAATTTGGATAATATGGTCATCTTATGTTTATTCTTCCCAATATAGATATAGGCAATGTTGTCCATCTGTTGATCTCTTCTAACAATTGTGCTACCATGGGCTTGTAATTGGTTGAACTAAGTTTGCTTATATTTGGAGTTATTCTGATACACAAGTATCTAAAACCTTCTGCGGCATTCACAAATGGGTGGGATACTACTGGTTTCTTCCTCGCATTTACATTTAAAAACATAATCGATGATTTTTCTCTGTTCACTTTGAATCCAGAGACAGTACCAAATTGATTAATCAATTATAAGAGCGCAGGTATTGTTTCTGCACGCTGTGATAGAAACAAAATAGTATCATCAGCATACATTGCTATCTTATGTTCCAAGTCCATGGTCTTAATACCGTGAATTGAGGTGTGTGATCTAACTGCTATCGCCAATGATTCCATGGCTAAAACGAAAAGTAGAGGAGAAATTGGTGACCCTTGTCTCGTACCTCGAAACAATTCAAAGGGCTGAGAGATGAGGTTATTAGTAGATATCATTGCCGTAGAATCAACAAGTATTATTTCGACCCATCTACGAAAATATTCACCAAATCCAAAGCGTTTAAGCACCTCGAATATATAAGACCATTCAACTTGGTCAAATGCTTTTTCTGCATCAAGTGATAAGATTGCAGTGTCAGGGAACTCTTCACAGGTATGGATTATATTTAAAACTCTCCTCACATTATGAAACCCCTGTCGGTTTTGCAGAAATCCATTTTGATCTCCATGTATAATGGCCGGTAGTACCCTTTCTAATCTCATAGCTAGAACTTTAGCTATAATCTTTGTGTCGGAGTTTAAAAGTGATATGGGTCTGTATGAACCTCGTTCAGTGGCCTCTTTGCCTGGTTTTACAATAAGAGTGATCAGAGCATTTCGTAATGAAGCAGGGAGGCTACCTGTTTTAAAGGATTCCAAATACATATCCAACAATGGGGCTATTAATTTCTCTTTAAATAATTTATAAATATCTATTGGAAGCCCATCTGGACTAGATGCTTTACCTCCTTTCATGTTTGTGATGGCATTAGAGACATCATTTAGATCTTATTCCTTCTCCAATACAATTTTTGTTTCTTCAGAAATACAAGGGATAATCAGGCTATCAAGGAACCTTTTTAGGTGTTCTGAGTCAAGTTGGCCATCTGAATTATAAAGGGATTTATAATATGAGACAAAAGTATTATTAATTTCTGTGGGGTCCATAAGTAATTTTCCACATTCGTTCCTAATTGTATTAATGGCCCTATCAGATTCAAGCTTCTTTATCTGCCAGGCCAACAATTTACCCGGCTTTTCACCCTGATCATAAAAAGTTTGTTTCAGTCTTAATAAACTATCTTCAGCTTTAAACAAGGAGAGCTCTTCATATTTTGCTTTAAGGGTAAGTAGTTACTGTTTTGTTTGTTTTGAATCATCTTTAATAACCTCTCTTTCTAGTTCTCTAATTTTGGAGTCCAATTCATTCAATGTCTGTCTGAATTTATTAAATTTAGAACTGGTGAAACTTATCATTTGTCCTCTAATATATGCTTTAAATGCTTCCCATCTAATGGTTGCATTTGTTTGATTTATATTTATTGAGAAGTAAAGATCAATGTGTTCTCCTATGACTTTTATAAAGTCAGAATCTTGTAACCATTTAGGGTTTAAGCGCTAATTAAAAGAGTGTCTGTTCAATTGTACAACATTATAAAATAATGAGATTGGGGCACACTAGGTAACAAAGATGAGGAGATTAAGAAATAATCTATTAGAGAGTGGGTTTTAAATGCTGAAGAATAGCAAGAGTATTCCTTTTTGTTGGGATTTTGAGTCCTCCAGGGGTCACAGAGATTCTTTTATATATATAGGTGTTCTGATATATTTTATAAAATATATATCTTATATATTTAGGTCCAAGCAGAGGATGTTAATTCATCATCCCCTAATGTGAGTCAAGAAAGTGACGTCATTTCCTGCTCGCTGCTCACTGCTAGCCCGCAAACTTTTTAAACTTTTAAAACTTTTTAAACCTGTAATCATCGTTAGAATACTGTTTTTGAACTCAGTTCAAATAGTGTTAGAATAGTGTTTTGAACGCAGCAATCCGGGAAAAAAATAATCAAGGAACAACTCCATAAATTACACCAGCTCCGCAAAGGGGTAAGTCTGATCATGTCCTCTGCGGCTGTGTTTTGTACCTCCTGCGGCATGTACAGCGTAGACTGTCCTCCGGACGCTCCCGGTAGTATTGTATGCCAAAAGTGTTTAGTTATTGTAGAGTTGGAGGACAGGATTTGCGCATTGGCACGCTAGTGGAGATTAAACAGATCGAGGGATTTATAGATATGGCTCAATCGGAGCACACAGCCAGCCTAGGTCTGGCAGTAGTCCCTCCTGCCGCGACTGTCTCCAGCCCGGCGCCGACACCAGCGGCCAGCACACGTGAGCCCTGGGTCACGGTCAGACGTGGTCCTAGGGGCTCCAGGCCGAGAGCTCATGCACGCCAGTCCCGCTGTTGCACTTAGCAACAGGTTCTCTGCTCTCGACAGTTCTTCTGCCGGAGCGGAAAAGGTGCTCGTGATTGGAGACTCGATTGTTAGAAACGTTAGAGTCTCTAGCAATCGTAGAGCAGTGGCATCTGTAAAAGACGCGGACTAAGTACACAGGCTAAGCAGGGATTAACAGGACACAGGTGATCACAATCGGGGCAGGAACACAAGGTAACGAGTTGGGCGTGGCACACAGGAGGATCAGACGGGGCGGATCATGACAGAACCCCCCCCCAAAGGCGCGCACACCGGGCGAAGGCAGGGGGGCGCCTCAGGCGTGCGGCCAGCAGGGGGCGCCTCGGGCATGCGGCCAGCAGGGGGCGCCTCGGGCATGCGGCCAGCAGGCAGCTTCGGGACAGGCGGGTCCAGAATACAGGGCAGGTCAGGCACTGCCCCTTTAAGAGCTTTCGGGACCCGGGAGATAGCGTCCCTCACCACGCTGATCCCCTTTCTAGCCAAGCAAAAGTTGAAGTACGCCTCCAGGGGCGGCGGCTTCTCTTCAGCGGGGCTGATAGGATAGGCGACCGCGGTGTCTTCCCAGGCGAGACATAGGGAGCAGGTTCCCAGGAAGAGCGTGTTCTCCTCGTGCTGTGTTTGCCGTTCTCCCCTGCCACTGTGGTTAGAGGGCGGAGCCAGCTCGAACACGTTGTCCAAGCTCCAGGCAACACACTCGTCCCGTAGCTCCGTAATTCCGGAGCTTTAGGGCTTTGCTCGCCCTCGTAAGCGGATAGTCCTGACCTGGCGGGCGCTCCTTTTCGAGGAGGTCCGTGCACCGGTTCGCTAGTTCCCGGGCAACAGGGTCCTCCTTCACTTCTGGCTGGGCGCGCCAGTACAGGAACTCCTGCAGCAGCCCGAGCCGGCGGTGCTCGGACAGCTGCTTCGTGCTTTGCAAGAGATCGGTCATTCTGTCACGCTGCGGAGCGGGCGAGCCGGAAAGCAGGCGAATGGAGCCGGACAAACGGTGAAAACAGGGTTTATTCGGGGCAGACGGAGGTAGACGGCAGGCACAGCACATAACAATACAATGACCGATCTGACATACTGGGGAAAGACGCGGACTAAGTACACAGGCTAAGCAGGGATTAACAGGACACAGGTGATCACAATCGGGGCAGGAACACAAGGTAACGAGGTGGGCGTGGCACACAGGAGGATCGGACGGGGCGGATCATGACACTTACATTCCAAGACGTAAATTTAAACATCTTATTTGGAGTCATCTGATCCCAATAATACTCAAAATTGTGTCACTTAGTATCATTTTTCTTTCTTTTTAAAAAGAAAAACAAGAGATGTTATTGATTTCCTATGTGTGTTACATTGGGCAAGCACCAGTAAAAAGTACCACGTCTTAAGGAGTATCGAAAAACAAACCAAAAATTGAAAATCTGCCATAAACACATCCCCTTAGCTGTCAACCCGAACAAGACAGCCCGCCATCCCTCCCCCTGACTTTGGGGTGGAGTTATGCACACGCACCGATCCAATGTAAACAAGGGAGCAGTTAGACCAAACCACGCAGTCGTGAAAGAACAAAATATAACTAACAAGTCATTTCTGTCCCCCGGCGATCATAAATATTTTCACGAACATGTACATCTACAATGTTCACTATAGTCTCTCCTGCAGCTTATAAAGTAAATGAAAAACCCATTACTTCTGGGGACATTAGAGCCATGTTATTTAAATAAAAAACTATAAAATAATTCAACCAAAAGGTGAAATCATAACCCCTCCTAAAATATGCTATTGGCTCATAATCCCCATAATGACAAATTCTAGCCGATACTAATAGATATTCAAGAAGTCATTATTTCATCTTGTGATACCGCTACTCTCTTTAATCCTTGAACAAACTTCTCAGCCTCTGCTGAGGTTTCAAACTCACGCATTTGTCCATCAGACGACACTCGGAGCTTAGCTGGATAAATTATTCTGTAGCGTATGTTCATCGATCTCAGCTGTTGTTTTATCCCGTCAAAACACTTCCTTCTCCAATGAAGCTCCGCCGATAGATCCGGGAAAAACAAAATCTCCTGCCCGCCGCACATAACTTTACCTTTGGCTCTGGCTGCTCACATTACTTGGACTTTTATCTTGAAAGTTTAAAAACTAATCAATAATAAGCAATAAGGACTCTCAGAGTGCTGGGTCGATTAGAATGTCTCCGGCCGGGCAACCTGTGTGCTCTTTCAATGTAGAGTGGTGTCGGAAATGTTTCAGGTCCCAGCGCCTCAGGGATCCACTTCTCCAGGAAAGCCACCGCATCATTTCCTTGCATTTTCTCCGGCACGTTAACTAGTCGCAAGTTGGACCGGCATGAGCGGTTTTTGAGCTCGCCGAGTTTATTTGAGAGAAGAGTTACTTGTTTAAGTAGTGCATCAGAGTTGTCTTTCTCTGAGTTAACTGTATCTTCTATGTTGCTAATTCACAGTTCTGCTTCATCCATGCGCGTCGAGAAGTCCTGCACATCCCTCTTAACGTCCTGAATTGCTTTCAGGACCACATCAATTTTTGTGAAAAAGTCATTTCGGATCTCGTCGAGTATCTGAATAACATCCATGTTATGGGCCGTTCCAGTATTCTCGACCATGTGTGGCTCGGGACTAGCGTCAACTGCCGAGTTAGCTTGGCTGCTAGCATACGAGACATCGTTTTCTTCATTCGGAGAAAAGTCTATTTGATTTTGTTTTGTGCCTTCTTTGCTGGCATATTCTCGCAGATTACAATAATAAATCACCACAGGTGCAAAATTTCACTGTTCGTGGAGTGAAAGTAGAATTCTCAGGACTTTATGCCAGGAGTTCATAAAAAGACGTATGTTCAGTTCAGCGCCATAAGCACGCCCCCTGTCCAAATTTTTACTTCCATACTCCCCCCTTGTTCACAAAGAGTCCACAGCATAGTAAAACTCCAGACAAATGCACAACAGGTTGAAGGGGCTCGTGGTGGTTGGATGGAACAAGAGTCACCAGAGGTGTTGGCATTGCTGGTCACATTGATGACAACCTGGGGCTGAGGTTCGTAGAGCCAGGCAAGAAGGAAAGGATCATCCCTGTAGAGCCAATTGTCCCAGCTGTACTCAAACAGGTCATGCTCTTCATGTATCACAAACATCTGTTTGTGCACCATGTCCTGCAGATCCTGCACAGCCTGAGAGGAATCAGGGATGTACGTGCAACATTTTCTCCCCGCTATAGCACAAACACCACCTTTCTCAGCTAATAGAAGATCCAATGCCCTACAGTTTGGTAGGGCTACCTGCTTAATTGCGGATAATTTACCCTTAATAGTCCTTACAGTATCAAGTGTCTGATTGGCCACTTTCTCTACTGCAGTCTGCAGAGCAACCACCTCTGCCACTCCAAGGGTTGGAATAAACACCCCAAAACATTTCTCAGTTTGACTAAGCGACCGTCTGCTGCGTGAATATACACACACAGCCAAAGACATCTGCTTCTTGGGAACTACGAGAATAGGAGGTACATAGAGAGTCTTTATGACCACAGATAAACGCAAAACATGGTGGTGCCACTAGCAAGACATCACCAAGGACAGAAAAGTTAACATAAGTATTACAGTGTACGGCTGGGGAGGAAGGGGTCAGAGACTGAGCTAAATCAAGCAAATGGAAACACACAGTCCCATCCACAGGTATGACAGCCAAGCTATCCACAGGCAGGATCATTCCTTTCACCCTCACATTCACGTCTAATGGACAGGACACAGCAGAATAAGTACAGTTATCAGGGTTTTGTCAACATTGCAAAGCAGTTACAGTCAGTTCTCGCACCCGCGCCCAGTAGCGTTCGGGGTCCTTGGCCTCCCATGCTTTATCAACAGCCCATGTGATAATTACTTGGGCTAAGCAAACCCATCTCTCACCTGTATGATTCATGCCTACTAACAAATGAACTGTAGTGAAACCCCAGAAATAGAGGAGAGAGGTTATGTGGTACCTTGCGTGGGCGGAGCTTAAATGATGTCTCCATCTCTGATGTCATAAGCGGGAGAGGGGTGTATCCCTTGTTCTGATTGGTCGATGGGTTATAACCATTTGGTATCCTAATGCTTATGCCACGTGTTACTGATGGGGGGGGCATGTGGTTTGAGGGGTTTCCGTTAAACTTTAATTGGATAAAAATACATTGCATCTATTTATTACTGTGTTATATTTTTAATTACGTTTTAAGGAATAATAAAACATATAGCAGGATGAATGTAAGCCAGCGCATCCGTGGTCAGCGTGGGGCTCTGTCCCAAGTAGACACAAGCACCGGCGTATTTAAAAGAAGAAAGCACAAAAATGTTTAAACAAGAAAAACTTTTGTGTTATTTTTAAAAAGAAAGAAAAGCAGGCGGAATTTTAACAAGTACATGCCCGCACATGCAGACACACATTTCAAAATAATGTCACCGGCACTTTTCAACAAAATAGGACGGAAGCGTAATGCGTTCACTTGAGAAAAAAATAATTCTGCTCTGTTTTTCTGAATTAATGAAATACGGTTTTCATGTAAAAAAAAAAAAAATACGCTCTGTTTTTCTGAATTAACGAGATACGGTTTTCATGTAAAAAAATACACTCTATTTCTCTGAATTAACGAGATACGGTTTTCATGTAAAAAAAATACGCTCCGTTTCTCTGAATTAACAAGATACGGTTTTCATGTAAAAAAAATACGCTCTGTTTTTCTCTGAATTAACGAGATATGGTTTTCATGTAAAAAAAATATGCTGTTTTTCGGAATTAACAAGATACGGTTTTCATGAAAAAAAAAACGCTGTTTTTCTGAATTAACGAGATACAGTTTTCATGTAAAAAATATATACATGGCCTGTTTTTCTGAATTAAGCTTAAAAGCTCTCATTTCACCTACTTTAGAGCTCGATTTCAGTTCAATAATGTCACACCTTAGATTAATCCAGCTATATTTTGGCCTGGGTTTGAATCACTAGGAAATATTCGCAGCTTTAAGTAACATAGATGGCATTGTTATTAGTTTGTTGACTTTGCGCAGGCACCTCAAGGTTTTGTAGTTGTTCATAGGGAAAGTCCATTCTGATCTGTAGGACATTGCAGCGTTTCTCCAAAATCAGTTGGACCAGTATGGCATGCTTCACGGATACAAGATGATCCATCTGAAATGCAATCAGGCTGGCCATGTGGTGACTCAAAAGACAATCAGACCATGTATTTTTTTAATGAAAACTGTATCTGTGTCTGCACTGTCTGACATGCCCCCATTCGCCCTTTTTAAGCATATCGCGGATGTAAACACATTTGGTTAACAAACTTAATATTTCATATTCAGTGTTTTTTCTATACAAAAATGTAACATTTTATGAAACGTTATCAGTAATAAGTTACTGATTTTCATTACCAAAACACACCAGTCACTTAGGTGTTTAAAAAAGGAAAAAGAGTCAAGAACACCACAAAAATGTCATTGGGCCTAACTTTATCGGTAATGTTTAAAATAAAATATAAGCAGCAAGCAGAATACAGGCTCGGTATACAACAAAATTATACAGTTCCTTCTAGACATCATGTAAAACATTAAAAACCATACTTGCAAATGTATCTAAACTTAAACCATAGCTGGGCATTGGTTTGTCAGGACACAGCACACAGTGACAGCCTTATCCAGCACTGCACCTTATAGTCCCTGCATGTGAATATACATATACATTCAATGATACACGTGTCATTACAGTTTTGCTGTCTACTTTTGTCTTTTAAAAGCATTCACTCTGTAACGCTAGTTTAACACGAACAGATTAATCCATTTCTGCTACCCTCCTTGGTGAGGCTATAGCTTGCTAGCATAGGTTAACCAATGTGGAAATACCAAATTTAGAAGACAAAAAAATATATTCAGTAATATTACTTAAACAAAAAACATCTTAGTTGCCTTTGTGAAAATAGCGAGCGCATTAAAGTAGATATCATGTTGACAGTGATCTCCTTCCGTCTCACCACTGCAACCCAAGCCACTAGATGCATCTTCCGTTACCTCCTCTACCTGCTGTCTATATCCCCTTTTCCAAGTGGGAAACCGAAAAAATCTCATGTTGTGGTCCACCTTTCTGCCATGTGATTTGGTGTGATACATCTGGAACAACATATTTTGGATGGTGTGGATTATCCCAATAGATCTTCTCCACTATGGATAATGTACACCTTAATTCAGTTCTTTTAATGCAGCATAGTAGAGCATAAAGAGCTTGCTAACAGGACACTAAGATCAGATAAGGGCCACCAAGGAATGTGGAAGAAAAGGGGGGGATTTGTTACACAAAGAAAAGAGAATCTCTGAAAGCTCGGACACACTAAGATTCTTGGTTAGACTATTCAATTTTCAAGATTCTCCTGGACTTGTAACCATGAGTGATAGCTATACATACTTGTTTATTCAAATTCATGTGTGTTCAAGTGTAAAGCGGTAAAATAGGTGATACTTTGTGAACATGGTGGCACACAAAACACTAAGATTGCCTACATACAAACATAACCTATCTGTATATTGAGACTTGGAGTCATGAGGAAATCAATATACAGGATATACAAAAGCCAAACTTAAAAGAAACTTTCTTTAGGGTGTTGGTCCGTTGGGTGAGTGGTATGTAAGGCAGGATGTCTGGGAGGGGGTTGCGTGCCAAGTCGAGGGACCCCTGTACGTGAGGTCCACTCTGCTGTCTGTAGGTCCCTAAATCTTTGGCCCATAAAAGTTGGAATGCTGGCCTCCCATGTTAAAAGTGTGTGTCTGGGTGTGTGTGTTTGTGTGTTTAAGTGTGTTTGTGTGTATGGGTCACTAACCCCCCTTTGGTGCTTAGGCCAATGTGTACCTCTCGTACACTATGTCTGAAAACTTACCGAATTGCCAGCCATGTTCTTCATTAGACTTACACGGCATCCTTAACTCACTTGTTAACACAAAAAGAAAAACATTTGGTCAAAATAATCATGATGTTTTCACAGTCGAAAAATCTATAACAGCTATTGTAAAACAGCTATTGTAGAATACATTGAAATGAAGATGTAGCATACCTCCAATTTAGCATTTCCATTGCTGCTAGTAAATTGCTAGACAGTACTGTTTCAAGTGTCCAGATGACACGTATTTTCTTCTTGCTACTTGCATGCTTAATAAAGACCTTTTTTTTTATTATTCTTTGTGGGGAAGGGGTACATCCCCCCCCCCCCCCCAGGTTACGCTAGTGGGGCCATCTTTGCCGTCAGATGAGATATATGGCCCCATTATTTATTTATTTATTTATTTTTTAAAATGGTTTTGACACCATTTCTTATATTAAATGTTTAAGTGTTAAACCTTTTTATTCCTTAAACCTTTTATATTTTATTTCCCCTGCATGTCATCTTTGACGGTTTATAATATAATCGCCAAATCGCCAATTGCTTGGGAATGGGGAAACCTCAACCCATATTTGGGGTTTCCGCCTGCAAGCTTACAGCCACCCTTCCAACACCACCAAATGGCTAATTGCCTGGGTACAGTGGGCACTGTGGGCTGTGTTTGGAATTTCCGACAACAGGTGTGTATAATGATCCCTATACCCACTGGAAAGTGACGGTGTCGCTATTTTGAAATGTACATGTCTGCGTCTATGTGTGTGTTCATGCTGGCAGATGTCGGCTGTTTACCATCAAATGGGCCATCCACCGTTTTAAAAAATGCTTTTGGCCCCGTTTCTTATATTAAATGTATAACTGTTAAACTCCTTTATTCCTTAATTTATTTATTACGGCGTTAGTGGGGCAGCCTTGAGCTTTATTCCTTCAACTTTCTTTTCAACTTTTACTTTGTTTTTATACACGGTTACTATAAACAGGTTTATTCCTTGTTTTACGGCTTTAGTGACGACCCCATTACAGAGGCTGATGCACATGTGTTTAGACTCTTCTTAATTTCTTGTTGACTAAATGACTTATAACCCGTTCATACTAATTTAATATAACGCTATAACATAAGACACAAATGTCGCCTAAAGTCTTAGTTGTTGTCCGTTTCTACATCCTGCGATTCTCACGATAAGAAATCACACCTGTGCTTGTAACACCTGTCATTGTGTATCATTATTCTTTGTTTGATGCTTCGTTTATGGCGTTCCGGCATATGGACAATAGTTTGGGAATGGGTGCCTCGCTTGAAAGCGAAGAACCTCAACCCCAGTGTCTGGGTTTACAGCCAACATATGCATATAATGGTCACGCTACCCCTGAAAAGAGTTGGCGTTGCCATAGTCCGGGGTTGGTGTCATATGTTTAACAGAGACAAATGATGTTTTTACCCCTATGTTTAATAGACACGAGTGATGTTTTTATCCCTTTAAAATGATATATCCATGGCATTATTCTACCACCGCATGTTGCTAATTTCCCTACATTGATTCCAGCAGATATTAAATTAAATTAAATTGGAATTGTTACGATTGCGAGGCGGGCAAGCAGAGAAGGAGGCACGAGTCCCAGGGTTGACGGGGTAAACAGGGTTTATTGCCAGAGCACGGCAGAC
>JAODKF010006789.1:0-11977 GCA_026779585.1 Mormyrus proboscirostris
ACACACACACACACACACACACACACACACACACACACACACACACACACACACACACACACACACACACACAGGTCACTGCCGCTACTTCCCTTTGATAGCTTGCCTGTACATCTGTGCAGCAACAAGCTAACATCAGCTATCAATATGGCTAGCTGCTAAAACAAAAGCCATACAGTATCCCGCATTGCACACATCACATTCTATAAGTGATGTCCTTCAACTCGTCAAACATCCAGACCTACCAGGCTACAGGTGGTGTGTGCAGGTCGCGGGCATATTGTTTGGCAGCTGTTAACTCTGGAGCTACTAAAACTGGAGGTGGATGAAAGCAGAGCGTTTTTCCTCCGAAGCATGAACACGCCCTCATTGCTTCAAATGGTAAACAAAGACGACTTGGCAGGTATTGCGAACGCAACATTAGAAGGCAAAGAGCCCTGTGACTCGGGATGGGAATCATTAAGAAATTATTGATGATGGTGCCATCATCGATTCTTCTTATCGATCCGGTTCTTTATAGATTCCCTTAATTCATAACCACTGTAAAATTAATCACTGATTATAATTTTGTGGACAGGTAATTAGACCTGGTTAGCAACATACTTATTAAGAAAAACAGTAGTCCTATGCAGTTTTTAGCACCAAAAGCAGCGGTTTTATTAGCAGTAGTGTGATATGAACAATAAATAAACAATAAATTTTAAATATTTGTTACAACCCTGTAGTACCATTGCACACAGGCACGTTACCACAAAACCAGGCCGTCTTCTTAACACCTGAACAAGCTACACTTACTAATGCTCCTAAAGTGGACCACGCCCTAGTTTAATTTTACACATCTGCTTTACAATGTACTGACATACGAAACTAATGAAAGCATTTTACTGCCAGTTCCTACCCAAATCTTTCTGAAAGGTTTGCACCCTTTCACCACAGTAGGTTCTGCACACTACATAATTTGTTTATGTTTCAGAAAACATGCCTGTAGGTTAAGGCACCGTAGTTAAAGTTACTATGGAGACCACAGAACCTGCACTCAGCGGAGTGGCGAGCACATGGCAATCTTTAAATGTGACGCCGTGTTGACGGCTTAAATGCTTAAGCATATTACTAGTGTTATCGCCCTTAGAGGTGACGACAGCCTTGCACTGGTTGCACAATACACAACGGTCGTCCCTCTGTAAAATGCAGCCATGCCCCGGACCGCTTCCTGCGCTCCATCATGTGGACTCCAAGTCGCAGCATTTGACGTCATTTCATGCGACACGAAAAGTCCGGATGAACCGTTAGAGGAATCGGAGGTGTACGATTCCGGTTCAGGTTCTCGATTCCCATCCCCACCTGTGACTGTGAGTTCTCTGAAAGATGGAACCTCACACTCATTTTTACCTGATGACCACATCGTACTGGTCGATGATGTTCCCCAGCGACTTGTTCTTGATGATGAACCCATTTCCAATGACCACACAGGTTCTGCACTTTGAGCTGCAGATAAATCCAGAACAGTGAGTGATCGTCTGTGACGGTGTTCGCAAACTCTTCCACTAACATGAAACACAATGGGGAAACTCTATAAAATATAAATGTATAATTATTAGTCATTCAAAAGTGAACTCAGTTTAAGAGTGTAGACGGGCAATTCCTAAGTTAATGCCGAATTTAAGAAAATGCAGACAGTATTTATATTTGGCGGCAGGGTCTGCGATACCAGCATGTTCCTGATGACTCGGCGATCTTTTACTTTTCTGGCTCTTTCTACCGGAGCTCCTCCCATCCCTCACGCCCGTAGGTACGGCCGTGACTAAGACGGAATCCTGACTAATTTCAGAATCCTGTGTCAAGACTGGGTGGGGAGCTCCTGCTTGTGCAGTGCCACAGTGAAACCTCTTGTGCTTTTTCTCGTGCCTTCGCACTTTTAGCCCCGAACTGCGAAGGATTGTCTGTCGCCTCTTTTCTACCAACACGGAGCTGGTACTGGTGCTGGCCTGGTTCTTGCATGGTGCCCACGTTTCCACCGTGAGTGGTAACGGTCCGCGTGCATTCTGTTTTTTTGATTTCGATCATATCCGGATTTGAAGTTTTTAGAAGCTGCCGAGCTGAAAAAAAGTATTCGGAGTGTGACTCGCCGCACGACTCGCCGCACTCTATTGCCTGAATCCACATTTGTCCCCTAAAAGACTCTTCAGTTTGTGTCCTAGTCAGCTTATTCTTGCTCATTATTTTATTGTTGTCTTGTTAAGGATCACACAAACTCAACTTTGTTGTCCATTTCGTGATCTCTTTGCCACTCAAGCGCCACAATATTCAATCTGCAACCAGTTTAAAATGATTTAATGTTATTCCGCTAAAAGGCTGGGAAGTTGCTTCATTGATGAACTATATCAGTTATGGATTGAATTTCCTGGGTATGCATAAGGTTTTTACAGCATACCCCGTCCCACTTTTCCTAGTGTTACGGTTCCAAATTCTGAGACCAGCTATTCTGTGGTGCTCTGCTGGAGCCGTTTTTTTCTAGCCCAGGGCCTGTTTTTTGGAGGTGGAAACACACGGAACCAGTTCTGGATTGAGAAAGTCCAGCACCAGCCCCAGCACCTCAATGGTGGCATTTCTAAACATGGCAAAACAAACAGCTTTCCTCTCCTTCGGCCTTTGGTGATACCTGGAAGCTTTTCAACTGCCTACTGTGACCTCAGAAGAAAATGGGGCCTCGATAGGCAGATTTTGAAGTTTTTCCCTGATGCATTTCACTAGACATTGTTCGAGAGAAATACTGCAGTCTCAGTTAAATTGTCTCAGTAGGGTGCTGTTAACAAGTCTACCTACTTAAGCGGGATGCTCTCGTTGCATTTCACTGGTGTTTAAGTACTGAAACACACAGAGAATTTTAGAATCTACCACAGGTGACAATGGGAAAACAAGTGCTTCACAAAGCCATCACTGCATTTCTGTGTCATATGAGTTTGAGGAAAAAAATGTTACCGTGGCCAGATTCTTCTTTGACAGATCAGATCTCCACTGCACACTAGGAGACACCCAGAAGTGTGACTAATGTTTGATAACCGGCCTCCATTTTTAAGGGAACCTTAAGGCCACTTATGAGGTGTCCTAGGAAATGGCTTAATAATTTATATTATTATTTTTTTTTACAAGGCTTGATATCAATTGCAGTATGTAGCCCAGCAAGCTAAGGATCGGTGCAAGAGTCCAGTAGCTTCAAACTCTGTGGTCGACCTCAGAGCCTCTACCCTATCAGCTCTAGGCATCCTGGGTAATCTTCTCTGACCTCAAACTTTCCTCATTTGTATGCCACAGCGGACAAAAGTATTTGCTGAATAGATACTAACTGCATATTTTTTTACTTTTTTGTTCTGATGACTGGTCTTGTAAATTGATATTGGACTTTATCATCCTGTTTCATTTCCCTATACATTCCATTGCATCAATCTATAAGCAAATGTCTGAATGGATGAAACCTACAAAACACAACGGCAAATATTCAGAAGCTATGGCAACACGGGCCTTAGACTAACAAACACGCGTATATAACCAATATGTCCAAATTCTATCTCACCTAGAATCAGGATAGCTGCATTCAACCCTACAGGGTCATACAGACTGAGACCAGCATGGCTTCGCAACCAAAGCATTATCACCTCGGTAACGTAACCCGATTAAAAAGCACTGAACAATCTGCCCAATCACGACCGACAAAGTCATGTCAAACACCTTTTTTCAATCTAAACACTGCTGGCGAGTGAAAATAGCAACATGTGACATGGTTTTTAACAATAAACAGAGGTTTTGCATCTCCTACCCCTCCAGATGTTCAGAAATGTCATCATAGCGCAGGACTGAGATGATGTTCCTCAGGATGTCCTCTGGGGAGTGAAGATAATGCATTTTGACTTTGGACATTCTCAGCCAGTCATACTATCTATATTTATATTTAGTGATTAATGTCTTTAATAGCTAGGTGGTGGAAAATCACATGTACTGGTAGCAACTACAGTTCGGATAGCTACTCCCAGCATGTCAGGCTTCTGGATGACATCGAATTAATCTTTTTACTGGAGAACTGCTCTGGGCCAGGCACATAGTCCTGTTGTGAATAATGGGGTTGAATCTCCACCCCTGAAATTTGTTTACTAACCAGTTTGTGGAATTACGAAGTTAAATCCCCCCCCCCCCCCCCATGGTCAGAAAAATCTGCCTAAGGGGTAGTGTATTGTAACTTTCTGACCAGCACAGGAGGACAGAGCTGACGTACCACTGCCGCTAATGCCGTAAGGCAGCGGTAAACCGGATGAAAAGTCCCTCCAGAAGAATTCCTTCACCTTCCGGAAGAGACGCGTGTTTCTGCTCACGCTGGGTTTCGCATGCAGCGTAAAAAAGAGAAAAGGCACAATCACAATAGACACGTCTTTTAAAATATAAAATCAAAAGGAAAAATACAATACATGGCATATAATGTGTATTATATATGCATGTATCTACCTTTTTCTCCCCATCTGTGTGAGCTTATTCTTTATCCTCGCCCATTTCACTGCTCTCATTATTGCTTCACCACTCGAGTGCCACCATGTTTTATTGATTGGAAAACACACACACACACACACACACACACACACACACACACACACACACTGAGACACACAGATCTGAAAAAAAATTAAGAGACAGCAGAATTTTTACTTTGAGTATGCGTCTGGGTAAAATATACATTTTTTTGTAAACTGCAGCCTGGCTCTTCTCTGTTTCTCATTAACAAAGGGCTTCTTCCTTGCTTCATGGGACTTCAGTCCTGCTTCTAGAAGCCTGATGCGGACTGTCCTAGCAGTGCACTTCATACCACTTAATCTTTCAAATTCTTTATGAAGGTCACTTGAGGTCATCCTCTGGATTTACCAGGAATTGCCAAATAAGTCGGCAGTCATCTCTGCCATTAGGAAGTCTCTTCTACCCTTTACCTGGCTGCTTGCTGGTATTTTCCAGTGTCGCCTGTCTTCTGCCAGGAGAACCAGGATTAACCAAGATTTAAGAATGCAGATTTAAAGACATATATAGTGGTCTTGTAATTATTTCCAGGACTGTGTGTGTGCACGTTAGGGATGTAACGATGACTCGTGAATCGGTTAAAAATCAATGTAAATGTATGACGATTTAAACCGGCTGATGTCTAAAACGAATCATTACTTAGGCGTACTTCACGCTACTTTACTTAACAGGAAAACTGCTGTAATATTACATTTGATTTCAGATGTCACCAGGGCTCTTAAGTGTCACGCATTGAGTGTGAGTCACTCTTTTCAGTCTTTTGTCACGCACTCCCGCCACACATTGTATTTCTCACACGGAAAAATAAATATTGTGCGCTGCGGCAAATTATCAGACAGCGGCACAGTAGCGCCTCACTATAAAACAAGCACGTCTCCGCGTCTGTCACTTGCCAACCAATCAAAAAAAAAAATGGCCTACACAATAGCCAATCAGAAAACAGCAGTACTGTATCTGGGTAAAATCCAACACAACAACCAATGAAAAGGCATCCTGTGGAATGTCACTCTTGCTTGTCTTCAAAACTTGAGAGCCCAGTGTCACTGAGTATTCACGTTGTCGTCGTACGTTTAAGTTTTGACCAAACGCGAGATGCTGAGCGAATTTGCAATTGAGGAAGCACCCACCAATCTTATATCGTCGGTGTGGCAGCATTTTAGCTTTCCGGTAATCAAACAAAAACGGCGAGAAAAGCACAGACAAGACAAAAACTTGGTGCAAACATTGTAAAAGACTGATAACATACATAAATAGCACAACAAACATGCTTCAGCATGTCCACCGGCAAAACAGTGAGCTCAATTCACCACCGGCAGATTATTAAGATTAAAAAGGGCAAACCACGCTAAAAAGATGCACATGCAAGCCTTAGTTTATTTGGTAACGCTTTATATTAAGTGCACCTTCATAATGCATTCATTATTCATTTATAGAACATTCAGTGCACCTTCATAATGCATGTTAGGATGAAAAGGTATACATGCATGATGTTTATGAAAGATTTCTGAAGACATTATGAAGGTGTACTTAACGTTTTATGAATGCAATATAAAAGTACTATGAACGTGCAGTTAATGTAAAGCATGACCATTCATTTTAAGATTTTTTAATTTATTTTGATTTAGGATTTTTTTTAATCCAAATTTCAGTTGCACTGTTAAGAGGACACGTTTTGCACTGTTTAGAAGGATAAAGGAATATTTTTGAATAAATCTGTCTGCAGCTTATTCTGTTAAAAAAAATCGTGAGAAAATCATAGCATGAACTCAGAATCGTGAATCGTATAGAATCGTGAGTTTAGTGTATCGTTACATCCCTAGTGCACGTGTGTGTACATATGTGCGCGTGCGAGCGATTTTTCTCTCTCTTTCCCGGTATTCCACACCCTAAGTGGGGAATCCAAGTGTCCATCCACATGGATTCAGGTGTGGGCGACTTGATGACCAAACCCGGTTGAAGTATGACTTCACAAAGAAAGTGTAAAAGCATGCTTCACTACTACATTTTAGCTCTGAGTTATACCATGAAAACAACAGCTAACATTCCATGATATGCATGGGAACAGAGGAAGTTTGTACAACAAGCAGAGGTAAGTGGTAATTACAGGTGGAAAGTTCAGGTCCTTTATTTAACTTTTATATTTCAATAACAAATACATATCTACACTTTATTAATAATATTTTTAAACTAGTAAATACAGATGAAATAACTGGACGCCAAAAAGTCTTTAATTAGGCCCTGCACTCATGCATCACAAGCTGTAGCGAGTGCGCAAAACAGCCCTAGCTAGCGACTCCCAAATCATCAGTTGCTTTCTTCATATTACTCGTGTTGTCTTGCACAGTTGCAAATCGCCGCGCTATTTGTTGTCGTTAAAAGGATAAAGTACTTCATGGTTGTCACCCTCTTATCTGATGTTCTCACGCTCCCCCTACTGCAAAGGGTATGCACGTGATGTCACAGCAGGCGGAAGTCACTGTGCTCACACCCACTGAGTGGCAAAAAGACTGAGTGGCGGCGGTAGCATTCAGCATGAATGTCGCAAGATGATCGAAAATGAGAAAGAGCTGCCATGCAATTGACTGTACAAATAGATTTAACAAAAAAAAAAGGATATTTTTACAGACTAAATAAGAAAACTAAATTAAATAAGTATCGCAAGTGGATCGGTCACATAAGGCTGATACCCGATCCATCAAATAGGAATAGGTCGGTGCACCTCTGGTTGAAACAGAACCTTGGTCTGGATTTGTACCTTCTGGACCTGAACGTCCCACCTCTGCTGGTAATGTGAAACTGGCAGTGCCTCTTCCCCACACTTACTTTAAACTCAGTCTGTCCCATAACCTGGAGCTGTTACATGGGGTTCCATGGAGATATGCGGATGTGCTGGAATCTTCCAAACTGGAGAAGTACAGAAGATTGTATGTTCACCATGTTTCAGCAAAGGGGAGAGACATAAAGGACTCGTAAGAGAATATCCTCAAATCGGACGCAACAAAAATGAACAGATTTCATCAACATCCATCTACCCATATTCCAGTTTGTAAACCTCAACATGGCGCCATAAAATATTAAGGAAACAGTAAATAAGCACTGCAGTCCATAATGCTCTGATGCCGCATTGTTTCCCAGTCGGTTTGATCTCCCATAAAAGCGAATGAATCGGGACATCAAAGTGGGAAGCTCCGTCTGTCTTCTAGCCGTTTACAATCTTTAATTAAACTTATATAGAAAAAACTATATCAAAAAACTATATAAACTTACAACATTTAACATCAAACATTACACGCGACGTTACTTTACGTTTTTTTATTCAGTGCAAAACAAAATATCGGTCTGCTGGCCAGATATACGTAGCGCCGGTTAGATGACTCCACATAGCTGCGTAGGGAGCCTTGCATGTGTTTACCTGCATGTGCCCCGATCTGTGCCACTGCCAGTAATTCGCGTGTTTCACTGTTCTCTGTAAATAGTTGCCATGGCTGAATCTCAACACCGTAAAAATACCATACTGATGGTTTTGGTAGAACCAATATTGCTAATTTGGATTCCACGAATAGATTTGGAGCAACATTAACATTAAACTGAAGTCATTCCGTTCTGATCTATATATGGGTCGCATCCGTCAGGGATTCAAGATTCCAGATTCTTTAATTGTCATATGCATAGTTATACAGGTACAACATGCAGTGAAATGTATCCTGTACTGCTCTTTTGGCTGTACAATTAGGAAAAAAAACATAATTCAACAAATGAGAACTACAACAAGACTATTTTATGTCACAGCAAAGAAAAAAAAAAAGTTTAAATGGGATCTGGGATGTAAATGAGAATCACGTTACAGCGTCAACAAAAAACAAAATTAATTTAATGAGATGCTCAGAAGATGATCGGCGTCTTGTCACACGATATACGTGTTGTAGCATGTTAACCTACAATTTGGCAGTGTAGACACGACATGCAAATATGGAGTTTTAAGTTTTAATCTGAAAAAAGAAACAGTGAGGGAGGAATCTTGAGTAAGACATTTCAGGTCATAAATACTCATGAAGTTAAAAGCAATTCCTAATGAAATGACAGAATTGGGAGGAGAGAAAGGTCTTGTTCCTCACCTTTGCAGGATGGAGGAGAACTGGTAGGTGGCAAAGGCTATTCCTAGCAGCATCAGTCTAATGAGCCAAGCTGGGAAGAACAGGGGTGATTATGACTCTTTCCAGTTTATCTTTTACATGCATCCAGTGTGCTGCTCCGCTCTTAATCTGACCATCAGCCCTGCACAGGAAGCTAGCTTGCCTTCTACATTCTGTTCCTGAGCCAATGTCACCAGAAGGGGTGAGTGGCACTGCTTCTGCCCAATTCCATCAGACATGGAGAACATGGAGATCAAGTGATCATCTTTACTGGGTGCAGTGACCTCAGACTGGCCACATCTTTTAACGAGTCCCGATTTCCTAAGGAAGGAGGTTCTATGCAAAGCCAAGACCTCCGCGTTTTGCGTTTCTTGAACTCTAGAACACACTATCGTACATCCATTCATTCTCCTTGAATGTGCTGGTAGGTCTCTTAGTCAATATTGTGCAATATCTGGATTTCTGCAAATGCCTGAATTAGATCTATTAGCTTTTTAGCTTAAACATTATTTTACAGTTACCAATTGCCATGATTCTGGGTCACACGGGAATGCCCTAATCAATTGGGTAATTATAAAGGCACATTTAACCATTCAATACAGACTTCAGAAAATGCCCACCAGATTGATTAAAGGGAAAGCAGGATTCCTCTTCCCTGTTTTTAGATCAAAGATACAACATACGTTAGCTTTTATGAAGGCAACCAAGGGGTTATTTCCTTCTAAGATCCATATGCTGAGCTAACTGGATTGAGTCATTGAGATTCTCAGCGAGTAGGGGTGCATAGCTACTGTACATCTGCTCTACCAAAGGCCACCATGTCCACATTATACAAAACTCTGGTAAAGCAGGTTTCTTTAAAAAAAAATTATAAAAATGTCTGTGAAATGCAAAATTATTTTGGTTAAAATCGTGCTTTGGTATTCTAAGAATAAAAATTCTGAATGAATATGACCAAAATATCTACAATTACGTGCCGCGCAATGCCTAAATACCAACCAAACTTAACATTGAGCGCGGATTTCTACGTATTGATTAAGTGCTCAGTGAAGCGCCAAAACATTATCATCACGGACCAATTGTAGCGTAAAGATATTAATTATTTTACATCATATATATTTACATCTACAGTCCCTATTGCAAAGTTGGAACTGCTTGTTCCATTATAAAGCACCGGATGATAAAATCGTCCACATGAAATTATTTTGGTCAAAATAGTATGTAGGTCACTCAAACTCATGTCACATTTTATTCGATATACGTTTTAAAACGCAAAACCCTTCGCAACCGTGTCAATAAAAACAATGCAAAAAAGAATATATATTCTTTGTTCAGCGATTGGCAATTTTCAGTTACGTTATATCCAACAGACCGATGCAAGCAAAAAAGTAATGAAGGGAAAAAAGTTGCCGAAAAGCTCATGCACAAAATAGGGAATGCTTACTTTTAGTGTTCTTGCGGAACAACGACCCCGGACTGACCGAAGTTTCCTTTTCAAAGAAATGCATCGGGGCTGAAATCTCTCTTCACTCTTTCTTGAGCTGCGTTGTCTCAATGCAAGACGGACGCCCATATGGCGTTTGGCTGTAACTATACATGCTTACCATTTGGCTGCGGCAGGGGCGCCGCTAGCAATTTTGGACCCTATGACAAAATATGAGGTTGGGCCCCCCTACCGCACCCATTCCGCTCAAAACAGGCGTGGGCCCTTAGAATTGTCCCAACATTCCCCCCCTTAGCGGCGCCCCTGGGCTGCGGTATAGATTCTACTTACTAATGCCAAGGAAATCTCGTTCGGTGGGAGAATGCTACAATACCATCCACAAGTGAGTAACCAACTGCTTTGACGTAGTTGATATACTGTACTTCAATGAGTCTCATTAGGTCAGACCCAAAGTCTGCCGGGTTTTTGTTTCTCAGACACTTACCAGCTCAGCTCAGCTCAGCTCAGCTCAGTACAGTTCTAACCTCTCCTGCAGCCTTACTCGCACCCTGGAGGCGTGTATGGTTCTATGAACCCAGTAGGAGCATAACCACGCCTGTGCCTTATGACGTCCTGAAACCACGCCCCTCTCTAGGTGACGCATACCTTCAAGGTGCAAACGCGCGAAACTCAAACCGGACTCACAAAACCGGTAAGCAGAACGTGAACTTGAGTTGGTGGTGGTTTTGCTCTCACTGCGGGTTCCACAGTTGGGCTGTTACAGTCATTAAATTTTAGTTGGTGATTAATTTCATGCAAATGATTGCGTTTAACGATTTGTCTTTTTATGATCCTTTTATAACACTATTATAAAGTTAGCTTAATTAGTTTAATAATTCACATGCACCTAATGAAGGAGAGCTATTAATTAGCACTGACCATAAAAATTGCATTTCTGCTTGCCTTTCTAAACAAAAACTGGGCAGTGCAGATATGACATAAATAACAAGAAGTTAAATACCTCGAGACAAACGCTGATGTACAGTACCCTAACCCGTACCACCCACCCGATTTTACCTTACACGTTTGCAATTGCGCGGCTTTTCCATCATGCATACACCACACAGGGCTCCAGACTGCATTTTGCGATTATTTCTTGAAACACTGCGACTAAATTTTATAACTATGCGCACCAGTGCTTCTTGTCCCCCAATAAAAAAAATCGTCATGTGAAACAGCACGAATTGGTGTATGTCTGTCTGTGTGCGTGTGGTCCAAATGTTCCCACAATGTGATTAAAAAAAAAACACTAATTTTGACGTTGTGGGCAACATTTTTTCGGTCCCCACAAGGGGAAAATCAGTTTTATAGAAATCAGTGACTGCAATCAAAAAACTAAAAATGCCAAAAGACTTGTATTTTGTTTGGTTACTTATGGTTAAGGTTTGGGCTGGGTAGGGTTTTCATAGTTGGGATTAGAGTTATGGCCATATAAATTAATGGAGAGTGGCCATAAAGATAGGAATACTATCATGCCCTGCTCTTACGATCCTTCCGTGTGCCACGCCCCCTATGGAATATTGTTTAGCATTTCATAACGCATAGAGAATGTAATTATTAGGACTCTATTAAAAGCTGATGTACACTGTGTAGAGACTGACCTTGTAATCTTTAGAGAATGCAGACCAATTATTGCTGTGCACATTGTGACAAAAAACAAGTATGAATGAGCACCTGGTGTTGGCTTAGAACAGTGGTTCTCAACCTTTTTTTGCAGTGGGCCGCACTACGTCCAAGTTCAAGTCACACGGGCCGCATATTATTTACATATGACGTCATCAACGCTCAATAACCAGATATTATGCAT
>JAODKF010006790.1:0-11973 GCA_026779585.1 Mormyrus proboscirostris
TTCCCGGTCCTGTGCTGAGGTACTGTACTGATTAACTGACAGATGTTTTAACAGACATCTTTAACATCTTCTTCAGCCAGGCCACAGTCCCCAAGTGCTTCAAATCCAGTACAATCATTCTAGTAGCACAGAAAACAGCTGCCACCTGCTTGAATAAATACAGTCCTGTTACACTGACCGTGATTGTAATGAAATACTTAGAACGGCTCAGTAAAGGTCACACCATAGCAAACCTTCCCAATTTGTTGGATCAACTCTAGTTGCCTTATCGTCCAACCCAGCCTACAGAAGATGTTATATCTTCCAAACTCCACAGTGCTGTCTTGCTTATGTCAGAATGCTATATGTAGAGTTTAGCATTTAATACCATAATTCCACACATTCTTTTTGAAAATCTTTCCCTGCCTAGTCTCAACACCACCACCTGTTGCTGAATCATGGATTTCCTGACCACAGACAGTCTCTGTTGGCAGCAGAACTTCCGGCTGCTGATGGTCTGGTCATGCCGATGACACCTGTTGTATCTTCATTGGTTGTCCAGCAGAGACGTGTCTTTTTATACCAGAAGGGCACTTTGCTAGCAGTACACTGAGGAAGCCATCACGCCGAAACGCGTCTGTGTGGTGATGTTCAATTAAATAAAATATTATTAAGTGTGACTTGATTTTGTTCCCTATGCTGATTCTTCTTTGTGGTCATAGAACATTCATAGGAGTGTAGCCTGTTTCTTCTATACTCAATATTTGAAAAAGCATCATTAAGCAAAGCATTACAATTTTAAACTACATATAAGCAGGGGAGCGTAAAATTTTGAGAACTATGTGGGGTTTAATTGTATTCTCATGACTCATTTTAAAGGGTGTAAATGTAAATGTAAATGATCAGTGACAAACAGGCTGTCAGTACAGTGTCAGTGTCAGTACAAAATTTCATACTTACAGTAAAATCCCTCCAAGTGCCTTTGTTCACGATACAATAAATAATCCTTGACATATATGCAGGCACAGATTCCCAAAGCTGCTACTGCAGTCGGAATTGAATATTCTGAATAAAGAAAGATCACATTAGTCTGTGGTGTATAATTTTCCACACTAGTGCCTTATCCTATCATTATTATGGATATAAAATGCAACATCATGACTGTCTATGTTTAATAAATGAAAGGGTTTTCCTCATTTAAACAATCATTTCCTTTGGCTCCCTTTATAAAGGTACAATTCACGCATTGCCAGTCACATGACACCACGGTTGGGTTGTACTGGAATACAGGTACCTTGCGTTACATATTCAAAAATTCAAAAATGCATATTCTGTATATTTAGCTCAGGTTATATTTATAAAACAGTATTTGAGAATAGAGACACTTAATGAAATTTAAGAAAAAAAAAACATATTTTCCAAGGGGAAATACTTGTGCAAACAGCAGCAAGGGTGAGGAACACAGACAGATATACATATAGTTCAAAACAGACGAAGTACAAGGACAGTACACTCTGAAAACAAGGAAACGTTGGGCAAACAAATTAAAAAGTACACAGTCCAAAAAAAATATTTCCTGAAAAACAGGATACTGGGATATTAAGATAATGAGTAAATACTATTATTATTTTTATTGTAATAAATTATAAAATATCATAATATTTTAATACACTGCTGAGCCAAAACATTATGACTACCCTGACTATTTGGTGAAAACAGCATGTAAAGGTCTGGGATGTATTAGGCAGTAAGCTAACATTTGATACTTATAGTCAACAGGGCAGGAGTACAGATCTGAGTGACATTGACAAAGGCCAAATCATTTTGACCAGATGACTGGATCACAGCATCTTCGATACAGCAAGGCTTGTGGGGAACTGACAGCCAGCCGTGATGAGAACCTACTGAGAGAGTCTGAGGAGGGAAAAACCACCATCTGCTGACAGGGTGTTGGGCGGCCAAGACTCAATATAAGATGTGAATGAATGTGATCCTGTCAGACAAACCAACAGAAGGGTGACTGTGGCACAAATAGCTGATAATTTTGATGATGGTCACAGGAGTAACGTGTCACAACACACTGGGCATAAAACCCTCCTGTGCCTGGGGGAGGACATGGTCAGGATGGCTCCACCTACTGCCCCCCACTCCGGTTCACCCCCATATCTGCTCGGTCACTTTGCCTCTGAAAAACGCTCAAGTACTCAGGTACTGTAGGTCAGATTGGGAAGTGTCCCACACTCAGTTTTAGCTGACAGTGCATGCTATGGGGGTCACTGGAGGAAAAGGCCCTGCAACTGTATGCTTCATGGAAGACGCTGCTCTGCCCTGGGGACAGACACAGCTATGCTGCATGAGTGGGGGTCCCGAGGAACTAGTTTGGGTGAAGCGTTAAACCAGACCTCCTGAAAAGTGACCTGGGGTCTCCTCAGGCATCAGCTAACGACACTGAGGACCTGGCACGGCGGGCCTATGCACAGATGCCACCCAACATGCAAAGCGCGCTGCCAAGGACCAGCCCATCAGGGCTATTTCCCCTAAGCAGCTGGTCCGTATTCAGGCAGAGGAAATTGTAGAGATGAGTTCCTCTACGATTCACAAAAAAAGGGAAATAAACACACTGTCCGGATCAGATGGGTTCGACATCTGTAGTTTTTTGATGAAGGCAGGCAACTGATTGGGTTCTGCAGCGGTAAGGAAAAGGAAAGATTATATAATTGTACAAGAAGCCAACAAAAAGAACTGTATGCGCGCCAGCAGAAATCCGGATCCATCGCTCTCTCTCAACGCGCGCGGTGAGATGACGACACTGTAGCTCTGCCTTGGCGATGGTCATTACAAAATGCAGCACCTGCAGGCAGCCCTGGGGCAGGTGTTGGAGAGAGAGATTGTATGGAGCAAGTCGGCCTGGCCCCCCCAGAGAGTATGCATCTGTTGCATGGCCTGCCTGTGGCGACAGCTCAGAGCTGGAGAGGCTCGCGTGGGCGACTGAAGCGATTGAGCTGTTATGGGCCACATGGCTCCAGGTGAGATGCCCCCATGTTGGGGCACCAGAATCTGCTGAGGGTATGGCCAGCGTGGCCACCTGGTCAGGGAATGACCCATGCAAGGCCAAGTGCAGGGCAACAGCGCAGGGTCCGTGGAGAGGGGTTATGCGCACCCCTAGCACACTCGTCCCATCACCACCTGCTGCAGGAGGGGCCCAGCAACACCGATGGGGGAGTCTGACCCCATTCCCCCCAGAAGCTTATGATGACGCCCCCCCGATGGTACTGGTGGGTCACACCTGTGCTTGGCACTAATGCCATGTCCCTGTCACAGTGGATGAAGTTCCCTGCTCTGCCGTAGTAGACACAGGGGCCACTGTGATGCTGGTGAGGCCTGACATGGGGCTACCTGGACTCAACTGATGCCGACATCTGTACAGTTGCACATGGTGACCGGGGAGGTGACCTCCATGAGAGGCAGAGGGATGCTGTCTGTGGCTGTATTACCCAGTGTGGGTAGCAGAAGTGCTGGACCCCTGCCTCCTGGGGTTAGACTTCCTACAGGCTGCTAGACCTAGACTGTTTCACTCTGAGTGTCTGGGGAGGACCTGCCATCACCCTGCCCCCCCCCCCCACACAACTAACAATTGCTAACATAATGTGGGAACTCGAGAAAAACTGAGAGAGCCTGGCTGTGGAACATACCTTTCTACATCTCTGAAGACCTCCCTTTTGCCTATACAGGCATCCCATGGCACCATTAGCGCTGCATTAAACTCACACAATCTAAAGATAATGGTCATGGAGAATACACTCAGTGACCACAGAGAAGAGTTAGCCAAGCTAACAACGAGACTCAGGTGACTGAATATGCCATCATAACATCCAAAGCAGAAAATCATAAGAATTGATACAGATGGCAGAATCTGAGAATCATGGGTTTACCTGAGGGGATAGAGGGAGGTTTGTTGTTAGAATTTGTCTTACAGCTCCTCCATAAAATCATCATAAATGAGACAATTCAAAAACCACCAGAGCTGGACAAAATACTGGACAGAGGCCTATCCAGGGCTAATGTCCACAGACCATCACTGTAGAATTTAACCGGGTCAAGACGTGAAAAGAGGATATCAAGTTCTACAGTGACAGAATGCTATTCCCTGATATGAGTACAAGCTTGGCTAAGCAGCGTGCAGCATTCAAAGGCATCGAGACTAACTACATACAAAGCTGGAATTGCCTTTGACCTGAGCTACCCAGCTCATCTCTGCATCACCCTTCACAATAACAATAATCACTTCGACACCCCAGTAGCAGCGGAAGCATTCTACATGCAGATAAGGGGAGAACTCTGTTCAGAGCTAATCAGTGATGATGGCTAAACAATACATAGCATCGATAGACCACCTGTCATATAATTTGCCGGTTGGTTTGGGTTTTGGAAACTTAATGGTGAATTTTAAGTTTAATGGTGATAAATTAATTAGGTCCTCTCCTACAGCCGACACCTTATCGTGGTGGAGGGGGTTTGCGTGTTCCAATGATCCCAGGAGTTAAGTTGCCCAGGGCTTTATGCCCCTGGTAGGGTCTCCCAAGTCAAAAAGGTCCTGGTTGAGGAACCAGACAAAGTGCTCATTAGACCCCTTATGAACACGATTTCCCTCGCCCGGACGCGAGTCACCAGGCTCCTCCCCCTGGAGCCAGGCCTGGGGCTGGGGCTTGATGGCGAGTGCCTGGTGACCAGGCCTGCACCCCCAGGGGTTCGCCACCTATAGGAGGGGCCAAAGAGGTTGGATGAGTTGGGTAGTAGCCGAAGGTGCGGACCTTAGCGGTCTGTTCCTTGACTGCAGAAGCTAGCTCTAGGTACATGGAATGTCACCACTCTGTCAGCGAAGAAGACTGAGCTGGTGCGCGAGGTTGTGAGGTTCTGACTAGATATAGTCGGGCTCATCTGGACGCACGGCTTGGGCTCTGGAACCAGTCTCCTTGAGGGGGGTTGAACCCTCTTCCACTCTGGAGTTGCTCGCGGGGAGAAGCGCCGAGCAGGGGTGGGCATACCCCCTGGCTAGGCGCCTGTGCATTGGGGTTTATCGCAGTGGACGAGAGTGTAGCCTCTCTTCGCCTTCGTTTGCGCTTATGTGCTAAATGGCAGTTCAGAATACCCAATCTTTTTGGAGTCCTTGGAAGGGGTGTTGGAGAGCGCTCCTCTTGTGAGACCTGGATTGGCGTGATTGGAAGAACTACCTCCCCCGATCTGAACCCAAGTGGTGTTTTGTTATTGGACTTATGTGCCTGTCACGGATTGTCCATGAATGAATACCATGTTCAAGCATAAGGGTGTCCATATGTGCACTTAGCACTGGGCCGCAGTTCAATAGTCGACTTTGTGGTCGTGTCATCGGACTTCTGGAAGCATGTATCAGACACTCAGGTGAGGAGAGGGGCGGAGTTGTTAACCGATCACCACATGGTGGTGGGTTGGCTCTGCTGGTGGGGGAGGAATCCGGTCAGACCTGGCAGGCCCAAGCATATAGTGAGGGTATGATGGGAACGTCTGGTGGAATCAGCTGATGAGTAACGGCGGGCGAAGCAGAACGGTGGCTTCGGCATTCGCTGAGGCAAAAACTTGGGTGTGGGAGTTTGGCGAGGCCATGGAGAACAACTATCGGACGGATTCAAAGAGATTCTGGTCCACCATCCAGCGGCTCAGGGCGGAAAAGTAGTGTAGCAACAACACTGTTTATGGTGGGGATGGGACACTGCTGACCTCAACTCAGGACATTGTGGGTCGGTGGAGGGAATACTTTGAAAACCTCCCCAATCCCACCGACATTGACTTCCAATGAGGAAGCAGAGAGGACTTGGGGGTGGACTCCCTTATCTCTGGGGCAGAGGTTGCTGAGGTGGTTAAAAAGCTCCTCTGTGGCCGGGCCCCGGGGGTGGATGAGATCCGCTCGGAGTTCCTCAAGGCTCTGGATGTTGCAGGGCTGTCCTGGTTGACACTCATCTGCAACATCGTGTGGACATTGGGGGCAGTGCTTCTGGATTAGCAGACCGGGGTGGTGGTCTCCCTCTTCTAGAAGAGGGACCGGAGGGTGTGTTCCATCTATAGGGGGATCACACTCTTCAGCCTCCGTGGTAATGTCTATTCAGGGGTACTGAAGAGGAGGGTCCATTGGATAGTCAAACCTTGGATTCAGGAGGAGCAGTGTGGGTTTTGCCCTGGTTGTGGAACAGTGGACCAGCTCTGTACTCTCACCAGGGTCCTGAGAGTGCGTGGGAGTTTGGCCAACCAGTCTACATGTGCTTTGTGGATTTGGAGAAGGGATTCCACCATGTCCCTCGGGGAGTCCTGTGGGGAGTGTTCCGGGAATATGGGGTGCCGGGCTACCTTATAAGGGCTGTTCGGTCCCTGTACAACCGGTGTCAGAGCTTGGTCCACATTGTCGGCAGTAAGTCCTTTCCAGTGAGGGCTGGACTCTCCCAGGGCTGCCCTTTGTCACCTATTCTGTTCATAACTTTTATGGACAGAATTCGTAGGCGCAGTCAGGGCATTGAGGGTGTCCGATTTGGTGACCTCAGGATTAGGTCTCTGTTTTTTGCAGATTTCTGTTGGCTTCATCAAACCATCACCTTCGGCTCTCACTGGAGCAGTTCGCAGCCGAGTGTGAAGCGGCTGGGATGAAAATCGACAGGCGGATCTGTGTGGCATTAGCAGTGCGGTCACTGCATCGGTCTGTCATGGTGAAGAAGGAGCTGAGTCAAAAGGCAAAGCTCTCGATTTACCAGTCGATCTACGTTCCTACCCTTACCTATGGTTATGAGCTGTGGGTAGTGACCGAAAGAACGAGGTTGCGAATACAAGCAGCCAAAATGAGTTTCCTCTGCAGGGTGGCTGGGCTCTCCCTTAGAGATAGGATGAGAAGCTCAGTCATTCTTGAGGGACTCAGAGTAGAGCCGCTGTTCCTCCACATCGAGAGGAGCTGGATGAAGTGGCTTGGGCATCTGGTCAAGATGCCTATTGGAATCGAACCCTCAGTGTGAAGCTACAGTACTGCCCACTCAGAGCTCGCCAGACGAGTTCCACCAGTTCCTATCAGTGCACCAGCCTCTAGTTCCCTCATTTCACCTCTGCCTGTTTAAGCCCCGGCTCCCCAGCAGTCCTCGTTCGGACCATGAGCCCCTGGCCTGTGTTTCCCTATCTGTGCTAGTCCTTGCTCTCTGTGTTTGCAACTGGTTCTGCTGTGTCCCCATTGCCCTGTTCCTTCTGTTCCTGTCCCATACCCTGATTTTATCCTTATTATACCCTGTACTTATCCTTCCTCACCTCTGGATCTCTGCCTCTTTTTCTGCCCCCCCTACACCCGGTCATGACACATTGAGCCTCCACACAGCAGAAGTTATTAAATGAATTAGAAACACCCACCTCCATTTACACACATAAAAGTATGAAAATGCAGGGAGACTCACCTAATATAAATGTGTTGTTCATCAAGGCAAAGAGTTGGGAATAAATAGCAAGGAACAGCATGTTAAAGAGTCTGAAATCATCTGTAAGGGCAAATAGACAAAATCAGACACCCTCATTCTCTCATCAGTCTACACAGATATAACGTGATATTAAATAACAAAGTGTCCTTGGGCTTTTCTTCCCCTGAGATAAATCCTGCCGTCCCCAGGGCCCGACTTCACTGTGAGGTCATGCTCAGTAAGGCCCATGATCCGAGGGCAGTGAAGGTCAAAACACAGGCCAAGGAGTCTAATGTCCTGTGAATCAGAGGGTCCCTCAAAACCCTGTGACATGATGAAGGTGAGGTCCGGCGCATGTCGGCTGGGGGGGATCCCGAACCATCCTGCATAGTGGCCAGGTGCCCCCCCCTCCCCCAGCCTGTACACCCTACATGTCACCCTACATCAGATCCACACAATAACATCCTACTGGGTAAAATGTCAGGTGCACAGGATACAAGTGTAATCTTTCAAAGAGCAGAGATGGGACTCGAACCCCCAGCCCTGAGGTTAAGAAGTAGCAGTGCTGCCCACTGGGCCTGTGTGCCACAGGAAATGAAACAGCTCTAAACCTCATTCTGGTCAGAATTCTTAATATGTCAATGGACATAAATGTAAATGTGTACAAATAAATCCACATAAATATACTTACACAGAAAATCACCCATGATTACAAGAATGTGTGCAAGTAGTGCTGTTCTTCCCATCCTTCTGTAGCGTATTATCCAATACACACTGAGACAAACTGAAATAAGGGAAGATAAGTTTCAGATACCAGACACAGAGTGAAGAAATAGATGTGTTCAGTGGTCCTGTGTTTAAAACCCTGCACAGCACTGTCACCTGGGGGTTCTGAGTTTGAATCCCATATTGGATGTGGCACTAAAAGTGCACAGCAGATTTAAATGGGTTATGAAGCAGTATTTCAGTTGAGTATTGTATCATAATACCCTAATTGCGTACATATTAATTATGGAAAGCACACTTTTAAATATCACCATCATTTCAATGCTGAAGTTTAACATTTGTGCGTCTGTGACACACATAAAATGTATGGTCACTGTCACTCCCTGATCGTCCGCTCCTCTCGTGTGCCACGCCCCCTCATCAACCCCGTGTGGATTCCCCGTGTTTATCAGCTGTTCCCGGTTGTTGTCAATTAGTCCATTGTATTTAGTCTGCGTTTCCGTTTGTTTCCCCAATCCGGTCATTGTAATGTCAACCCTTGTGTTGCCTCCCAGTGGTCTGAATAAACCCTGTTTTGCCCTGACTCTCGGCGTTCTCCGCTCTGTCCGCACTCCGTGCGCCCTCCGAGTCTGACAGTCACTTTATTATGGTGAAATTTTTTGTTTTACCTGAATGACTTTAAGCAGTCAAATATATATATTTTTATTGTTATTAAAAGCTTAAGTTTTAGTTAATGTAACACATTAATTCCACCGTGCAGCAAGGAGGCAGTGGGACATGTCCCCTTTTGGACCCACTTTGCACGCAGGCTGGTGCCTCTCCCTCATTCTGCTGAGCAGAGCTGTAGTAGCCCGAAGTGCCAGTTTTGCTGCGTCATCTTTTCACCTGTTTTACAGGTTAGTGGAGCTTTGGGGCTTGTTTGGCTGTATAAGGTTAACTCAAAGTGTGTAGCTAATACTTCAATTGATTGGGTAATGATAGTGAGCGCGTTTTATTACTTATTAGACCACTGTTGTGAACGAGCAGTTTGTCTATCAGTTAGCAATATAACTTTATACATTACTTCAGATTTAGTTTGGTTGTGTTTGTGTTACGTGTTCAGGCGCTGTGTAGAAACGCTGTGTTTTGAGTTTATATGAGTGTAAATGTGTTGAAAATATCGGATGTGTCCAAGTTTTTTTTATTTTGTTTTCAGCCCATGAAATGCCTTTTCAGCAGTAATGGTAGACATTGGCCATGGGCCTGTTTTCTTTATTTTACCTGCCATGGTGGATGGCTGATTTTGCTTTAATGTATAAGTTGAGTACAATACTTTGTACTTTCGCAAGCCATTGAGAAAGGTAAGAACTGTACATGCAGTTTTATTGCCACATTACTGTTTTATTATTTATTTGACTTACCGTTTTAATCTTTGGGTTGAAGTCACATGTTAGAATGACACTCAGATGTTGTAGAGTTAATGCAAGAAAAGTTGTATGGGAGGAAAACAGAAAATGTATGTCTGCCATTTGTGAAATTAAAGGTTCTGCTGAGCAGAGCTATAGTTGCCAGAAGCGCCAGTTTTACAGTGTCATCTTTTCACCTGTTTTACAGGGATTCAATCTGGTAACGGTCCATGACTGGGACCTTTTACATGTCTCATTCACTATAATGTAGCAAATAAATACCTCTATACCTAGTTCTGGTCCAGTGTTCCTGAAGCTCCAAAGTCTAAAACAAATTTTAAATACTTTACGAAACTTGAAAGTACTTACCTGGGAATAAAACTATGCTGACTGGAAACATCAATAAAGTGGAAAATGTTGCAAGTTGTTCTTGCCAAGTTAGAGGTGAGTATTTTGCCAGATAAACACCGACAGCAACTAAAATAAAGTAAGAATAGAGTCAGTCACCATGAAATTCATGTCAGACAGAGTACAAAAACAGGCCTGTCACCTGGGGGTTCTGGGTCCTCATTGAACATTGTGACATGAAAAGCACATCTCAGAGTGTTTCGGTTGGACATTTGATCACACATCCCTAAATGCACAAATTGATTGTGAAAAAATAATTTAACAATCCTGTTTAGCACTGTTGCCTCACAACAAGAAGGTCCTGAGTTCAATCCCAGGTCCTTTCTGTATGGAGTTTGCATGCTCTCCCCATGTTTGCGTTGGTTTTGGCTGGGGGCTCTGTTTTCCTCCCACAATTCAAAAATGCGTGCAGGGTAAGTTCTGAATGGTGTGTCTAAATTGGCCCTGTAGTTGTGTGAATGTGCGTCTGGCTGTGTGAGTGTGTGCACCCTGAGGTGTGCTGCCACTCACCCAGGGTTGGTTCCTTCCTGCGCCCGATGCTCCTGGAATAGGCTCTGGGCCCCCCACGACCCCAGTAGGGATTAAGTGGTTTGGATGATGGATGGAGGGATGGATAGATAATTTAACAATCCATGTTGTACATTTCTGAAGCACCTGCAGGCAGAGGCAGCATGCTGGAGCCCCTCAGGGTTTTAGATTTAGGCTCCAGATTGTTTAGCCTGTTACACACTATTTCTCGAATCACAGTGCATATTAATTATCATATAATTATCCCTGCCATCCCATGCTCCCATGATCCTTTGCTTCAATAAGTTTACACGGCAGTGAAGAGCTATATACTAGACAACAGGTCCATGAAAGGAGAGCAGTGACAGATAGTCTATAGCATTTAGTGAAATGAAAATTTGGAAACACATTAACATTTATTCCACCAACTGAACAGCTAATTTACTGTAGATTACTGTAGAGTATCATTCATATGATATCATATCATGTTTTATCCTATAAGAAATGTGACTGGGGAGAGACACAGATCACACACCTATGCTAGTCTAATACACAGCTAGATTATCATAGTTAAACACAGAAACCTGAGGAAATGCTGCATCAGAGACAGAACAAGCAGCAAACAGGACAGAAGGAGCGACAGGGTCTGTGACTGTAGGTGGGCATGTAGCTACTGTAGCAATCAGCCAGGAGCAGCTCAGCATGTGCTAAGTTTATGTTATGGTGTCTTTGCTGTTGATTGAGTGTTTTTAGGCTTCAGAGGAGGAGGAGGTTAAAAAAGGTTAGTTGGTACAATGGGAAGAGCTTAAAGCTCTCCCCATCTATGACATCATAAGCGTGAGGTGGGCGTATCCTTTATTCTGATTGATCGGGGGTATGTCCATGTGGTACCATACATGCTTATGCCACATGTTGCTGATAAGGGGCAATATGGTTTTGTGAGATAATGGTTGCCATTAAACTTTAATAGAATACATTGTGTATTTATTAATGTGTTATTTATTACATTTTAAGGAATAATAAAACATATAGCAGGACGAACGTAAACTAGCGCGTCCGCGGCCAGCGTGGGGGTTCCTTCGGTCCGTCCAACAGTAGACACAAGCACCCTGCATATTTTTTTAAAAGAAAGCACCAAAATGTTTAAAGAAAAACTTAGTGTTGTTATTAAAAAGAAAGAAAGGAAAGCGTGCGGAACTTAAACAAGTTGAGGCATGCCCGAACGAAGCACTGTGAGAAGAGCAAACGCAGAGTAGTTTTAAAAGAAGAAAGCACAAACTCATTACACTTAACCAAAATGTTTAAAGAATACTCCGTGTTTTAAGCACAAAACAGCACAAGCCCCAAACTTTTACCTTTTAAACAAGTTGAGGCATGCCCGAGCGAAACACTGTTAGAAGAGCAAACGCAGAGTAGTTTTAAAAGAAGAATGCACATAAACTCATTACATTTAACCAACATGTTTAAAGAAGAAGAAAAGCGTTTAGCCGTATTTACCAGTGTTAGGTTGA
>JAODKF010006791.1:0-11961 GCA_026779585.1 Mormyrus proboscirostris
TTCAGTATCTGCTACACCACCCACCTTGGTGTCATCTGCAAATTTCACTAGTTTACTGTATATATTGGTGTCTATATAATTTATGTAAATTAGGAACAATAGTGGTCCTAAAATCGCACCCTGCGGTACCCCACTATGAACGCAGGTCCACTGTGACATTGTGCCTCTTATTGTTTTTTATTTTTTATATATTTTAAAGTAGGACGCAGTGTTATACATACATATGTTATGCACTAAAGTCATGGTACAATTTATATGATAAATATGTATATGAAAGTAAAACTTTTTTTAACGCTATCACAATTTTCAACATCATAAATTATCTTACAGCACTCTAACAAGCAAGTACATTTTTACTGACAATAGAAATGTTTTTTCAACAGCCAAAATAGGCAATAAATAAATAAAATGCAGTTTCAGGACATCATTTTATACAGAATGTTGTTTCTCCAGAGGTTAACAAAACAGTCTACATCACAGAAGCTTACATAAAGCAAGAGGAAATTCAGGGTTTTTCCCTTTGGTTAATCATGGTTTCCACTTGCCAAAATGGAAAATTAGAGCTTCCCTACAATGTTATTTTGCCCATATGCAAAACAGGACGACAGTCCCAGCACAGTGACTTGTAACTTTGAAGTGGTGATGTGTATGGAAATAAGTATAAAAAAAACTGACATCACTTTCTGGCATATACAATGTACAGCCCTAGAAAAAAATAAGAGACCGCAGCACAATTTTTTTTTTCACTCATTTCTCAATTTATGGGTGTGCGTCTGAATATTTTTTATATATTTTTTTTTTTTCAAACTGCAGCCTGGTTCTTCGCTGTTTCTCATTAATGAAGGGCTTCTTCTTTGCTTTATGGGGCTTCAGTCCTGCTTTTAGGAGTTTGATATGAATTGTCTTAGCAGTGCATTTCACACCTGCAAGGTCACTTGATGTCATCCTCTGATTCATAAAAAACTGCTGGATAAGTTAACAATCATCTCCGCCAGTAGAAAGTTGCTTCCGCCCTTTACCTGACCAGTTTCTGGTCCTTCCCAGTGTCTCCTGCTTCACTTTGTACTTGTGTTCTTACAAATTTTGAACCTTGAAGAAACCTATTGCTCAGCTTAGCCTTCCACTGGCAGAACTACGATTTAACCAAGATTTAAACATGCAGATTTGTTTAAAACTAAAGAGTGGTCTCTTTATTTTTTCCACGGCTGTATGTACAGTATAGCTTGGAGTAAGCCTTTCTATCAGTGCCAGAACAAACAAAAATATGAAAACGACTTAAATATTTGAAATAAGTCACTTTAGCATGATTTAACACATATCTTATACTTTGGGGCTACTGAAAATGTTTGTGTGAACCCCTCAGTTTTACTATGCAAGACATGTTGAACAGATAAGTGTTTATATAAGACAAATTTAAAGCTAATTAAATAATTAGCCTGTACACATAGCATACACAAAATAAAATGCAGCCTGGCTGTAAATGTGCCATTAAAATCTTGACTTAAAGCACTTGGTGATTATGTCCACTTATCATACAGAAAAAAATCAATTGAATATAATTAAATCTATAGAATGTAGTAATTTACCATATTCCTACTATGACGCTAATTTTCCTTGGAATGATCTGGGATGAGAAGGCCCTTTTCTACTCTGATCCAGTTATGAGGTGCTTAACCATGCTGATCCAGTGCTCACTGTTTTGACATAATGAATCAGGATCTCACTGTGTGTACAGGGGGCTCACATGAAACAGGATTCAAAAGTGAGTTAAAAGAGCATTGGTATTGTGGTTACCATTTACCTTTTTTCTTATTAATGGATATGTGCCCTGAGTTTACAGTACATAAGAGCACTTATTAAGCGTTTTGGGTATTTTTCTAGGCAATTACACCATGTGTTATTTTTGAGGAAATATATTTCTGCAATGTTTATCTCTTTTTTCCAATACTGCTAAAGATTGGTATTAGTTCCTGTTTTGTTTTATAAATCACTTGTGTAAAAAAATATAGTAAGCAAAAGATATAGTATAGTATCTGGCAAGAAATCTTTTTAAAATAAGTTTGGGAATACAAAGTAAATATTTCTTGCTACAAAAAAAGGTAACTGTATACAGCTGGTATATCTTAATTTGATGTATTCCCAAACTTTATCTGTAATGAAAAGAGAACGGTTAACATATTAACTGATTTTCAACCCAGTGAGCATTTTAAGGGTTAAAAATGTTAAAAGAAGTCTTAGAGTATGTCACTGTTTATGTAAATACATCAAAGCGTGCACAGTTTGATGGTTGCATTTTGTACATCTCATGGCCAAAGTTTGGGGGTAGGGGGGACAGGAAAAGAGACAACTTCTCCTGCATTAGGTAAAGTGTTTCACCTGGCAAGCCAACAGATATTATGGGGAGGGGGTCCCCTCAATATATTATGCTGATTGACCAGTTGCCCACCAATGACAAAAATGCTCCATTAATTATCCCGTGATTCACCTGGAAACACATATATAGATTATGTCTGCATCAGATACGTAGGTTAACACACAGGGTAAGATGTGTTTTTTTTGCCCCCCCCCCAAGTGCAAACATCAAACTCCCTCCTATAGTGCATCTCCAGGATATGCTTTATTTCATTTTGAGGGTACCATCCCCTTTATCACAGGTTCTCTGTTCAGGTATATGGCCCAGTAAACTAGGTTGAAGCCTCCAAACAGAACAGGGAACATTATTCTGGACATCCTATCAATTCTGCTCACGCTGTTGAATGTCTTTTTGTTGTCTGCTGGCTTGTCTGTTCTGACCTTGCCAGGTTCCAGGACGCCCTTGGAGATGGTGGGCAGGGTCGCATCTTTGGTGAAGTTAGGGGCGTAGTTGGCCACCGCAACTGCGTAGGCATTGTTCTTCTTCACCACTGAGTCCCTCTCTTTCTTCTGCAGGAAGGAAATACGTGTTTTTAAAAGGATGTCATGGGCCACTTAAACAACCACACCCAGAGAAGCTGTTAATAGGTTCCTGGAAATATTATTATGATGAAATAGACAAAAAGGCATTTATGCTACGTCAAAGTGTAAATTAAATGACACTATCGTCCCTAGTGACTATTAGAGGGACTGGAGAAAGAGCAAGTGATCAATATCCAAAAGCAAAGGTGGCGCGGCTGAAGGTCAGCGTGACAGCGGTGATGACACGCTAATGAACCCTGTCACCCTTTCACAGGAAGGTCCAAATTTATTCACCCACGCTGCTAACAGAACCAGCACAACCTTAAGATAATTAATGATCAGTCTTTCTATCACATTCCCCCTGATCTGGATGCAGGCAGTACGTGTGATTAAATGTCATTAAAGTCCTATGTCTTACAGACATCTCAGTTAAATGATTAACCTACCACCTGAGGAACAGAGGACAAATTCTACAAAATGTGACAAGTCTTGGCATTTCTTTAGCGACCCTCAATCAAAGTCTGAGTAGCCCTTTTTAATTAAATACAATTTCAAAATAATTTATTTTCTCTTTTAATTTTTTTGGTTGGTCTTCCTATATAAATGGGGACCGTCCATTCATTTCTATAGGAAAAACCCAATCACGACACCCTTAACCCCTACCCATCCATAACCTTAACCATAAGTAACCAACCCAAATACAAGAATTTTGACATTTTTTTGATTACATTCACAGATTTTTATTTAAAACTTAGGTTATCCAAATGGGGACCTCAGAAGATGTCCCCAAATTTCAGGTTTTACTACATTTTGGGGACTATTTGGTTCTCAAATGTGATCTATGCAAACCCACACACACACAGACACACACACAAACACACACACACACGTTGGCGTACCTATCTAAATGTGGACCTTCCATTCAGAGTCCTGCTCCTCTCCAGGAGGTTGGTTCCAGAGCCCGAGCTGTGCATTGTGGTGAGTCCAACTACATCTACTCAGTATCTCTCTATCTCCTATGCCAGCTCAGGCTCCTTTCCCTCCAGAGAGGTTACATTCCATGTATGTAAAGCCCAATCTATCTCACACCTACCAAATTTCCAAATTGCTAAATGAACAATGAAACAATGCCTAGTTAGTGTTCATTTCACATATACCATAATGCTGTTTAATTAATTAATTTATTTGGTCATTGTTGTTTCCATAGTTTAAATACAGGAAAGCTGTTGCTATGTAATTAAATTGTTTCCAATCAAAATACGGTTGCTTGGACCATTCACCATGCACCTGTCACAGTGCATTAAATGAAGGATTACTTTGTTGCATTTGTTGCAATTCAGCAGTAAATTTCTGTTTCAATGCCTTTCAATTATTGAACGAGGAAGACCAACAGCCTGCACACTGTGCTGTTAACATCAGTTTAAGATTTAGCAATAGCTTTTAAAAAAAGTCTAAGGAACTAATGAAAATAATGGAAATTAACACATTCTGAGAAACATGATTACAGAATCTGTCTGAATCCTTCTTGCCAAATGGTAGTGCATTGGTGGTTAGACCTCCAGGCACTTGCCAGTGGCCCAAGGTCCAGAGGTTTATTCCGGCAACTAGCAACAAGCTAGACTTGTTCTTCTTGGCGCCTTTCATTGGGGGTCTTTGTGGGATGGAGTGAAGAGAGGAGGACAGATATCAATGATTTAGCACTTGGTGTTGAGCTGGATTCAGAAAAAGGGGAAGATGATGGATGGGCCAAGAAGGCCCAGACGAACAGTCAAGGTTTGCTGGAGACGTCTGCCTGCAGCGTCTATGTGACATTGATTTAACTTACACTTTCTGAAAAGCCTCTCCCATGTGCTGAGTGAGGCTGGGGATCATTGCTACATCGGCAAAGAGCTATGACAAGGAGGCAGCTGGTGTCTGTCACGGCGGCAACCCGCTGGTGGACACCTTTAGAGTGGGAAGCTGTCGAGCTGAGGAAGGAGGCCTCCAGGGAAATCCTTAAGCAAAGATCTCCAGAGATGAAGACGTGTATTGACAGGTGAGAAAGGCAGCGACAGCAACTGTACAGGCAAAAACTCTTGCATGGGAGGAGTTCGGAGATCCATGGAGGTAAACCAAGTTGCAAACCCTTTGATACTGTAGTGGGAACTGTAGGAGGCATTGAGCTCTTTAAAGAAATACTGAATGTTAACATTGATTAATTTACTAATTTGTCTTTAGGTAAAATATGATTTAGATAAGCTCCTCCTACTGTGGATACTACGCACAGTGTATATCTGTACAGAAGGAAGAGCTATAAAACAGGATGTAGGAGGAGGTATGGGGGGTTCTTGGCTTTACTGTAATGGGTAGGGAGACTACTGCTCTTTCCGAAACCAGTAGGTAAAACCAAAGTCATTATAGGCATTCCCCAAGTTAAGAACATTCCTATGAAAGGACAGCCATGAAGCCTATTGTATTAAATTTGAGTTAAATACAACAGGTCATAATAATGAATGCATGCATTACTTTGTGACACTCATGAAAATATTGACATGAAAACATTGACTTAGTCGGCTTGAAGTACAGCACCGTATACAGTTCTATTATTATAGTATAATTATTATGCACTGTGTATTATTATTTTTCAACTTGTCTGCAAATTTGACTTGAAAATAAACCTAGGAAACAGATCTCAATCGTAACCTGGGGACTGCCTGCATAACTCAAAGGACCTTCAATTACTCACTCCCATGCCAAGGGATGGCTAATCTGATCCGAAACCATGATGGTAACCTTTCTCAGGCTGTGTTAAGTAGGAATGGGCCAGTGATGACCAACACACTGCATCTCTGGTGGATTTGTCCTCTTATATTTGGAAGATAATTCAGGAATAGCAAACGGGGTGACGGTCCTTATTTTGAAAAGAAGGTGACCAAAGATTGTCTTCCATCTATAGGTGTACGACAATTCTCGGCCTACCAGGGAAAATCTATGCCAGCATACTGGAGAAAAGACCTCACATAATGTCTACATCATGGTCTCCTTTTACGCCATAACTCAAAGCGCATTTGTACTCAGTTGCATTTCATTGGATTTGAGAACTGTTTTATTGCTTAAATCAGGGGTGGCCAATCTTATTTGCAAAGGGCCAGTGTGTATGCAGGTTTTTGGGATAACCTGTAGGTCAGCTGTTCAAACCCAGGTGTGAGGACTCTTTAGCCAATCAGTCCTCTAATTAGTGACCTGATTAGGGAGTTGCAGTGTAAACCCGCATACAGGCCCTTTGCGGATAAGATTGGCCGCCCCAGCTTAGATTGTTTCAGTTATTCTAATGATTACTATTTGTATTATTTCAATTTATTTCCTTATACAGTGCTGTGTTTTTCGGGCAGTTTAAGAAAATAATGCTAAAATAACATCATGTTGGTGTAAAAGTGTGATATTACATCTGGCAAAATATATTAACCCTTTCAACACCTTTCCTAATGTCATGCCAGTATATGCCGCAGCCATCCAATAAACCCATGTAATTTTTACTCAATTACTAGCACACCTCCTAGGGCTAATCAATATCTCATTGACTTTTTAAACTAATTTAACTAAATAATTAAGTGAGCTGGTGGTGAAATTTAACAAATACATGGAATGGCTGGGATTCCCCAGAGCTTTGGCAACTGCAGCGGTGTTCATCTAGCCATCCAACAAGATAATAGTAACTTTTTGGAGAATGGAGGAAATTCTTGTTAGTTTTTATTGGGTTTATTATTTACTGGGTATATTATGTTATTTTGTATTATTGAACCTTTATTTTGTTTTTTGATTTTACAAATGTGCTTATTGGTTTGTATAATGTACAGCACTTTTGTCAACATGTGTTATTTTAAAAGTACTTTATAAATAAACCTGACATTGACATATTGACATGGTGGAACAATGGAACGACTCCTCTCTCTCCCATAGTTAGTGTCAGGGTTTGTGGGAATATTCTAACAGGACTATGTTATTCTACAGCAGGGTTCCCCAACTCTGGTCCAAGAGAGCCAGAATCCAACACAGTTTGCAGATTTCCCTGCTCAAACACATCTCTAACTCAGCTAATTACCAGGTTTAGTACTGTAGGTGTGTCAGAGCAGGGAAATCTGCAAACTGTGTTGCAGACCGTTCCTCCAGGACTGGAATTGGGGAACTGTGGTCTACATGCACTTGCACTACATGCTTTGTGGAGGAGGCATATGAGAGTGTAGCCAGGCATATATTATGGAAGGCGCTGCAGAAATAGGGAATACGATGGCCATTTAAAAGGTTATATTGGACTGAATGCACTAAAAGTTACATCTGCACAACTGGCACAAAATCAAAGTTGTTTAGAGACGGTGTTGGCTTCTGTTAAGGGTATGTCTAGAGTCATCTTACGTTTGTGATTTTTATTTTTAATTGCTGTTTTGATGCTGACTGGCTGCTTTGTGACATGATGTGATGTGTATTCAATTACCCAGCTAAGCAAAATGCAGCCTATCCAGTGGCATTCCTAGTTAAATTTTGTTTTGAGCCATTATTTTCTAATAGTTAACTGCTTGGGGTTTAATTAAGCTATAAATGAAAGTTATAAGAATGAGAAGGTTCTGGAAAAACAAAAATGGGATAGTTACTGTAACTGTTAGTAACCTTAAGAAACACAATCAGCATGTATTGATTTTTTTTACTTGCAGTTCCTAGGGGATGCACATTGAACATAATAATTGCTGAGATATCATTACATCACCAGGCTATAGTAATGCTGACTGTATATTGCTGACACAATAGCTATCTGGCGGCTTTCCAAAGTACAAAAAAGGACAGAAATAAATGCCTCCCTTGCTTTATACCTGATGTTCTGCAGCCACTGGTACTACCCCCTACCCTATTGTCATTGACTAAATGCAGAATCTCAGAAGGACACTTTACCGTAGCTGAAGGCACATGGCTACTGGTGTCACCTCTATGTGTATCTGTCATTTACCAGCATTTGTACTGATCCTCTGCATATTTCGTGTCTTCTCTCCTTTGCCAAGCATTCAATGAGCAGCCCACATACTAAAGATGCAATTCTGGCACAGGATATTACACCGTGCACTATGGGGGACCCTAAGAGAGCTGGCCCAAAGCCTGATACACCCGTACGTGCAGAGGCATCCCCATTTCCCAGAGTCCAACACCCCTCATGATTGAATTTTTCATAAAGCAGGCCTAACTAATAGTTTTAGTTCTTGTATTCTGTATTTTAATATCATTACGGACTTACTGAAAAACAACATGACTGGCAATTCAGCTTCTTGTTAAATTTCCAGTTTGAGTCAGTGAACTAAACCTCTATGCCTGTGATCAGAAGGTCGCAGCTCAGCAGAATAGTGACATGTTTGTGGGCCTTTGAGCAAGGTCATTAACCCCCAACTCCATGGCTACCGCTGCTGGTCGCTGCCCTTTGCTGCTAGGCTGCTCTCACCTACATACACTATTTGGACAAAAGTATTGGAACACCTAGTCATTAATGACATACCATTCTAAATCCATAGGCATCAATTTTGAGTTGGTCCCCCCTTTGCAGCTCTCACAGATTCTACAGAAATGTTTGCCCATTCATTCAGAAAAGCATTTGTGAAGTCAGGGAGTGATGTTGATGTGAAGGCCTGGCTCACAATCTCCATTTTAGTTTATCCCAAAGGTATTTGATTCGGTTGAGGTCAGGGCTCTGTGCAGACCAGGCAAGTTCCTCCACACCAGAGTCGCTCATCAATGTTCTTATGGGTCTTGCATTGTGCTCTGGTATGCAGTCATGTTGGAAGTCCAAAGTTGGGAGCATAAAATTGTCCAAAATGGCTTTGAATGCTACAGCATTAAGAGTTCCTTTCACTGGAACTAAAGGACCAAGCCCAACCCTTGAAAAACAACACCACACCATAATCCCCCCTCCACCAAACTTTACACTTAGCACAGTGCAGTCAGACAAGTACCGTTCTTCTGGCAACCACCAAACCCAGACTCGTCCATCGGATTGCCAGACAGAGATGCGTGATTCACTCCAGAGAACATGACTCTGGCATGCTTCACACCACTGCATCCGACACTCTGCTTGGCACTTGGGGATGTAAGGCTTGGATGCAGCTGCTCAGCCATGGAAACCTATTCCACGAAGTTCACTATGCACTGTCCTTGAGTTAATCTGAAGGCCACGTGAAGTTTGGAGGTCTGTAGTTATTGACTCTGTAGACACTTGGCTACTTCTGCACTCTGTGTTGTCCCCACTCTGCGATTTAAGTGGCCTACCACTTTGTGGCTGAGTTGCTGTTGTTCCCAATTGCTTCCACTTTGTTATAATACCACTAACAGTTGACCGTAGAATATTTCAAGAATGGATTTATTGCACAGGTCCATATCTTTATGGACTTTGATTTGAGTGCTAGGGCACAGTCATGATGGAACAGAAAAGATCCTTCCCTAAACTGTCCCCACAAAGTTCCCCACTTCAGAGTCCAGTGGCAGTATGTTTTACACCACTCCATCTGACTCTTGGCATTGTGCTTGGTAAGGTGAGGTTTACATGTAGCTGCTTGGCCATGGAAGCCCATAACATGAATCTTTTGTGTTGGGTTTAATGCCAGAGGAGGTTTTTGAGTCAACAGAACATTGGTGACTTTTACACATTATGCACCTCAGCACTCAGTGACCCCGCTATGTTACTTTACGTGGTCTGCCACTTCATGGTTGTCTGAGGTTCCTAAATGCTTCTACTTTGCAATAATACCGCTTAAAGTTCACTGTGGAATATCTAGCAGGGAAGAAATTTCACAAACTGACTTAGTGCAAAGCTGGGATCCTATGACAGTACAATGCTTGTATTCACTGAGCTCTTCAGAATGACCCATTCTTTTACAAATATTTGTGAACCTGACTGCATGGCTAGCTGCTTGATTTTATACACATGTGGCAATGGGTCTGAATAAAACACTTGAATTCTATGATTAAGAGGTCATTCCCAATATTTTTGTCCATATAGTGTGTCTGTGAGAGCAAGATGGAGCAGGCAAAAAAAACAATTTCCCCACAGGCATAAATAAAGTGTCGTCATTGCTGCTAATATTATTATTATTATTTAAATTCTGCTCTATTCACTCATAAGGCTATGTCCATCCTTTGAACTTGGGGCTACCATGAGGGTGTCATGGTTCACTTGATGTCCTCCTCAGTGCATGAGCAGTGCCAAGGAGGACGACATTCTGGACCTCCTGTATCCTGATATTACCCGGGATTTTGTTGGTGTAATTTTCCCTCCCCTTTCTTGATTAGACCGAGAGCACCTCTTACGTACCACTAGTACTGTTGTGGTTTTCATGCCCCACATCTCAATTTCTATTTGTAGAACTTTGTATTTGGACAGTATTTCTATAGTTTTCAGGAAGGGGTTTCTTTCAGTGGGGGCGGACATCTCGATGAGCAGACAAGTTCTCTCCTTCGCATCCTTCACTACTACAGATGTGGTCAAATTCGTTGGTACCCTTACAGTTCATTGAAACGATGCCTCATTTCTTATGAAAAGTGATTCAATTAAAATCAATTGTCTAATGTATACCTGCATGCCTTTAGTATGTAATAGAGAAAACCAATACCATTGTGAAAAGAAATGATTTGTTGTTTATTTCACAAAGATATGCTAAAATAGTATGAACATATTTGTTGGTACCCCTAAAGAGACTATTTATCTCTGCATTATAGTCATGTTCCAAACTAAGTGTTTATCCATAATTAGTATCACAGGTACCTTCAAGCTTTTCATCAGCCATTCAGCCCATTTAAAGGAAAGAACCTGCTTCTGTGTTTGGTATCATTGTGTGGCACCACACTGAACATACCAGAGAAAGCAAAGGAGAGAGCTGTCTGTGGAGCTCAGAAAGATTATAGATATCCATGTTAAAGGTAAAGGTTGTAAGACAGTTGCCAATATTATTTAAAGTTTTGACTGTTATTGATAACCGGAGACAAATTCCCACAGTGTGCGTGTGTGTGTGTGTGTGTGTGTGTGTGTGCAAGCATTCTTGCTCATCAGACCAGATTCTTTATATCTTTCCTACTTCCACTACCCGTTCAGCGCACACCCCACCCCCCCATAGCCCACCAACCAATCGGATGGCTGGATCACTGGGCCCCGTTCCTATAGGCTTGGCAGCCATCCCCACTGCACGCAGACCTGGGTCACACTCCATTTAATTCTCTAGCCAAAACCCATCCCCCACTACCAGACGTCTCTGTAAAACCTTGTTAAGCTTTGATACTGTTACCTCAAAGGTATGAGAAACCCCTTCTGTAACCAGGACAGGTCCATTTCAGCCAGATGGAGGCTCTGCAAATTCAGGACAATATCAACTATCCTTATATTTACATTCCAGACAGATTAGCTGACACTTTTATTCAATGGGACTTGACCCAAAACTATATGATAATCTTCTCAGTGGAACCCCTTACATATCTATACATTTTAATTAAATGTAAAAGTTGTAAATTTCAATGCATGAAGACACATGGTGCAGTTAGAAAGAATCGGAGCTCATTCATTTTTGATAACCTTTTCCCTATAAGAACATAAGAAATTTGCAAATGAGAGGAAGCCATTTGGCCGATCAAGCTCATTTGGGGAGAACTTAACTAATAGCTCAGAGTTGTTAATATCTTATCCAGCTCTGATTTCAAGGAACCCAAAGTTTTAGCTTGCACTATACTAACAGGGAGACTATTCCATACTATAACTACACGCTGTGTAAAGAAGTGTTTTCTCATATTCAGTTTAAAATGTTCTCCTGCTAATTTACACCTATGGCCATAAGTTCTAGTATTTAAACTAATATTAAAGTAGCCATTTGGCTGAACAGCATCAAGACCTGTTAGAATCTTATATACCTGGATCATGTCCCCCCCCCTTAATCCCCTTTGCGTGAGGCTTAACAGATTCAGCTCAGCTAACCTCTCCTCATAAGACATTCCTCTAAGACCAGGAATCATTCTTGTAGCCCTACGTTG
>JAODKF010006792.1:0-11957 GCA_026779585.1 Mormyrus proboscirostris
TTATCACCCTAGTGGTGCCGACTGGAACCCCCATTCTCTCCCTGGCTTCCCCCTTGATCATTCATAGCTAACACTGTTTGCCTTCACATGAGTAACCAAGAACATTGGGGCATCTTTACTACTTTCCATTACATAGGAAATGAGAAGGACAGTCACAAGGGCTCTGAGGGGAGATAAGGAGGTGTTTGTTAAAGGAATTTGCGAGCAGGTCACTCACCATCTGTGGCCATGTATGTTCCTACCTACAGAGGAATCGAAGCACTACATATATCTGAATCTGTTTCTTGGAGACTTTCAGTCAGGGTAGATGTTTGAACGGTCCATACAAATGACACTGCAGTTGTGATCCGCTGGGCCATCTACTTTGAGCAATTGTTTAAAGCTGATCCTCCAGCTAGGATGTTGGATATCTCTGGGACCACGGTTCTTGAGGGTGATCCTCCAGTCAGCTCTCAACCACCGAATCTCACTGAGATTGCATAGGTGATGAATCAGCTGGGGGTAGGGAAAGTTGCAGGGATCTGTGTTATCCAGGGTGAACTTCTCCTGATGGCTGGTGGTAAGGCTGTCCTCCTGGCATTGCATGCAATTTCTGCTTCCATTTGGGAGACGGGTATCATCCTAAATGACTTGAAGACTAGACCACATCCTGGCACTGATGGTTCTCATTGAGTGCAAATGCAGAGGTTCTTTGCAGTCTTTGTCAATGTTCATAAAGTGTTTGACTCAGTTGATCGAGCCCTGTAGGACATCCTGAGACTTTGTGGGACCCCCCCAGAATTTGCTGGCCGGCCTGTACACTGGTACTGTGAGTACAGTTCAGAGCGGAGGGAGAAGATCCGTGTTTTTCCAATTTGATTCTGGAGTTTGCCGGGGGTGTGTTCTTGCTCCTTCTCTTTTCAATGCTTGGACAGCGTGTTGGGCAGGGTCATGGGGTCCATCAGCTGTGGGGCATCTGTTAGTGAAGAAAGATTTAATGATATTGACTTTGCAGATGATGCTGTGATCTTTGCAGGGTCAGTGGAAGCTCCGATCGGGGCTCTCAATAGACTAAGCGAGGATTCTGAATGTCAAGGATTGCAAGTGTCCTGGATAAAAAATCTAGGCTTTAAACAAACTCTTGGGCACAGCCATCAGTAGCCTGTCTGTCTGCAGGGAGAATGTCAACTTTGTTGAGAGGTTGACTTACCTCAGCAGCGACATTCATGTTTCAGGTGACTCTTCCTATGAAGTTAATACAAGGATTGGGATAGGATATGGGGTTGCTGGAAAGGGGTATGTGGCATGCCCCATATATTTGCAAGAGGATGAAGGTCCAAGTCTTTAGAGTCCTGGTGCTCCCTATCTTGTTGTATGGCTGTAAGACATGGACATTATCCAGTGAGCTGAGATGAAGACTGGACTCCTTTGGTAATTTCTCTCTTCGAACAATCCTTGGATACTGCTGGTTTGACTTTGTGTCAAATGAGTGGTTGCTAGAGGAGTCCCGAATGAGGCACATTACCTGCATTGTGAGAGAGTGTCAGTTACAGCACTACGCCCATGGGGCGCATTTCTCTGAAGGTGATCCGGCTCACAGGATCCTCATTACTTAGGACCCAAGCAGCTGGACCAGGCCAAGGAGACGCTCAAGTAACACCGTGCAGCGGCAGATGGATAGCCATTTCCGGAGGGCTGGACTAGATCCTGAGGTGTTTCGTCATGTGGTGGGTGTGGCAACGTGTTGCATCAGTGCATGCTCCCCATCCTGAAACTGACATGAATTTTATATAGTCTTCTCCCATAAGCTGGTGAGCAAATTGAATGCTCAGGACCTGGGCTCCTCTCTGTGTTCATAGGTTATGGACTTTCTGACAATCCACTTCAGTCAAAACTGTTCCTCTGCCGTCACACAGACAAGCAGGCACCCAGTAAGATGCACATGTCTGCATCACGGGTAGATGAGAGTAAGGTAAGTTCAGTGAGTAGTTCCTTTCTTGCTCATTATTGGCGTTCAGAGTGCAGGCACGCCCAATCAGCACTTGTCTCCTAATGACTCTGCTCCACCTGCTACCCATGCTGAGCCCTGCCGGGTGTGAGGTGTGTATCCAGGTGACCCTCTCTCCAACCTTCATAGCCGTCTGCGTCGTAAGCAGAATCTGGAAAGGTCCCATCCACTGATTAGATCTCCAATTCTTCCTCTGGAAGTCCTTTACCACGATCCTCTACATCTCTAGGTCACGTACCTACGCCTGAGCAGTTTTCCAGAGTGCATATTTTACCTACGTCTGTACATGGGAACAGAGACACCCATGTGCAGTGTTGCAACATCTCATCACTGCACATACTCATGGACATTCTGGATTGTGGTTTGGGTCTGATGCCTGTATTAGGGGGTCTGCGAAAAATGATTTCAAATGGACTCATGTTCACCTTTGCTCTTACCCTGGTTCTCATATGCAGCAAAGCTATTGGTAGTGCTTTTGCCCAGTTCAAGCCCATATAATCAGAGAATTTTGCTAATTTGTTTTTCAAAGTCCCGTTCTCCCTTTCTACCTCCCCCAACTGGCAGGGTGGTATGCAGTGTTGTCTGAGATCAGTGCCCAAACTCTCTATTGTACTGTATATCTCCCCTTTTGACACATAACCCTTCTTATCTGTCAACTTAGCATAGTGAGGAAGCAGGTATTAAGATAAACACAGTTTGTTGTTGGGACCGTACCACAACTCCCCCCCCCTCACTTCACACCACGCTGTTTCCCACACCTGCTTCTCCTTTTGTGCTACTCTAGGCTGAAGTGCCTGCAAATGTGAAATCGCAAGGGTAGTTCCACAGCCATTATCTGTGCACACCATCGTGTGTCTGGGCGGCTGTGCTGTGCTGCCATTGGCTGCTGTGTCTGCTGCTGCATCACCTTTGGGAACGAAATCAGTAGCGTTAGTGTAGCTTCATGTTTACATATTTCTTTTTTTTTTTTGGTAAAAGAATAGCTTGAAAAAAATCACATCAGTTGGAGGTGCACAACTTGTTTTTCTGTAGATGTAAGAAAACTCCCATGCTTCCACAGGGCTCAATAATCATGTGACACTCCAAAGCCATATTGGCTGTCAGTGTAAATCATTGCTGCTCCACCTTCTGCCAGCTTACATGCCTCCGTCAAGGCTACCACTTCTGCTGCTTGATCAGAATAATGGCTTGGGAGAGATCCAGACTTCAAGGTTTCATGCAGGGAGACAACTGCAAATCTGATCTTGCTGCGTCCTGTTTTTGTGACCCTTGAGGCTGAGTCATCTACAACCAGTTCCATATCAGGATTGTCCATTGGATGGCGCCACTAAGAGAAGGTCATTTACATATTGTGGGAGAGCCGTGGTGAGAACTAGAGAGAGCTCATATCGTGTTTAAGAGCTTCATTAGAAATTGTCAGTACTGACTGTGTGGGTGCATCAGTATGCTGAAAACTCATCTGCCAGATCGATTACAGAAAAATTAGTTTTACTAATTTTAGGTTTTAATTATTAGGTGGAATTTGAGATAACATTGTATGTGGGTTTGGCACGTTCAGAGCTCTGGCTTGTAATGCAGCATTTACTGGTTGCAGATCTCACACAAAACATCATGATTCTGGTGCATTTTTTAACTGGAAAATTGGGCGTTTTCACCAGTGAGTTTTCACATGGCGCTATTACTCCCATTTTTAATAATGACTGAAATACAGGCCTGATTCCCTCTATTGCCTCTGGTTTCAAGATTTATTGCAGTTTTCAGGGACGGGCAAAGTGGTCACAGTTGTTCCTCGACGAGGGACCGGGCCAATCCTCAATTTTGTCCGGATCTGGTCCCATCAGGCTCTACACTAGGGTATGCTGCACCTACTACTCTTGCAGGATCCCATCGTCCGTATCAAGCAGAGAACTCACCCTCCCCACGTTAGTTTGTTCGGTCTTTTACTGCCAATTGTACGCTTCTTTCGTCAATCACTCTGTAATTTAGATAAGTCACATAAGTCTTTAGGGAAGGGCTGGACTTCACTGTCAGGTCACACAAATACTCCCAGTCATCTGCACTCTTACATCATCTCACCCATGGGCCCAAATCCTTCCACTCATTCTCTTCAGCTTTCGCTAGTGATACATGTGGTGTACTCCCCCTCACTCCTGGAATGTAGCGGTGATTTTTTTCCCCTGTGTCCTCCAGTAGCATCAACGCTTACAGCACATCTCCTATCACTCCAAAATATCATTTCCAACCTAAAGGCCAATTCCTCCTTCATTTCATCGCGTGCACTTTCAGTTGTGGACGAGCGGACATGGTGTAATTTTTACAATTTTTTATGTCTAGCGGAAACCTTGGGCGTAGTGACGTGCAAGTTGAATATTTTTAGTGATTTGATTAATTTCATTCAGTTCACTGACATGATTCAAATCTTTGACTCATTGATTCGTTCTTTTTTTCTTTATATTCTATTTCTATTATATTGTATTTTTTTATTTATACGATCCTCACTTGTTGCAGCAATACTTATTCTGGCCAATAGATGTCATCACATAGTCAGGGTAGCAGTGTTGCGCGGGTCAGCTTTTTTTAACACCCGCCCGAAACGGACCCGTCAGAAGATTAACTGTAACAAACAACAACAGAGAAACCGAAAGATCAATTTTTACATCGTTATTTATTGAAGGGTTGCGGAAAATTGCACGAAAGACATCTCTCACACAACACACTAGCTGTCAAACATCTGATGTAACGTCAGATCTGAGAACTCTATCAGTTTATCTACTGATAGCTTTATTTCCTTTAATTTCCCTGAGATCCTCGTGGTAATTCGAACCCCGTTTACAACACGTTTTGATCGATAAGAAATGCATTTTGTAACTTTCTGACCTGCCCGCACCCATGATATTTTAAAAATATCTGCCCTAAAATCGTCCGCACCCGGGGGTCACGGGTCGACCCACGCAATACTACAGTGTAGGGCCCATAGACTCAGAGAATGACCGAAAGATCCAGTGAATCGGAAGATTCAGTGAACGATGTGAACCAAATGAGCTGGTCCCTCCACCCATAATCAAGTAGTTTTCCAAAGGAAACTTGTGTTTTTATTGTTTTAAAAGCCAGAGAAGACATGAAACTTGCAGTTATAAACCGTATCTCATCCTGGTTTGCGTAAGCTTCATTAAGAGGTAGGAGATGACATCTTCCCTCTGCTGTTCTGGAGGAATATCAGTGCAGTATATGCATGCACTGAGCACAATTGTCTGCATCCACAATATGGACACAAGCTGCCGCACAGACGACCGTCCCCGGAGCGGAACTGCATGAAAGCGCACGCGCAAAGTATAAAGTATGAAATAGGCTTTAGCCTATCTGACCTGCATTCATACCATTCCTTCTCGTACTGCTCATCTGGACCCTCTTTGGAAACATGTGAGGTACAGTGCAAATCACTAGGGTTCATATATTATGCATTGTGGGCACATCTTTGCCTGGTTTATCAGCAAGTCATTCACTGAACATATAGAAGGGGTGAAAGATCATGTTTCACTAAAGTGAAACGGCCAGGTTCACTCATGCCCAATTTGTTCAATCTGCTCACTTAGAATCCCTCTGGTTTTTTTGGTGCCAAGTCTTTAAAAATTGGCATGGTGTTAAGCATGGATGCACGGTGTCAAAAAAACCATCGGAAGCAAATTGAGATCAATCACTAGTGGCTAGTGTGCAAAATGTTAAAAATTACCAGTACCAGAAAAATTATGTTCCTGTCTGTGATCATGCAAGCACTGATCCTGGGTGCTACAGTGCTGACCCCTGTTTTTTTGCACTTAATAATCCAGTTCTGATGTGATCTGTGTGGTTCAGTGTTATGTGAAGGTTCAAAAAATATTTAGATGCCATTTTACTGAAAAAATTGCATTAACTCTGGTTATAATTACATTCATTTGCTCTATTTGAATTGACACGATGAGTCACCTGCCTCATCTAATCAGTGAGCACTTTTGAGAGGAACTCATAAGTCAGCACTTCTTGGTTGTCTGGCAGGAGTGCCTGAGTAGAGTCACTCTGACGCACCAAACGGTGTTTCCGGGGCTGCTCTGTATATGTCAGCAGTCATACACATCGTCAAATCCCAGTGCGCTGCCGTCATCAGGTGCATCTACTTCCATTTCTGGAGAGCCAAATGACGCACAACACAATGAGATTAGCAGTCTGGGAAACGTATAAAAATGTAAGCCTGAAATCACAGACTCAGGCCAGACGTGGTTAAAGCGCAAGCAGGCAAACAAGGGTCTCGGCACAAACACCTCTGCCATAGGGGGTTGAATGGCAGAAATTCTTACAACAAGGATCAGCTATTTCAGTTTCTCAGTGAGAAACTACAAAAATGCACCGTAGGTGCAAAATATCATCCGCTCACCACAAAGGCTGACCTGGTGCTCAGCGACAAATGAACTGCCTTAACAGCCTTACCCCCTGCCAGCAAGAAAAAGCTGGTGCATGAATGATGCTGTATTTGCGCCATGGGGCTGAGCAAGGACACAACAAGGACAGTGGACACCAACATGGTCATTCTTGCCTTTTATCAACAGCTGAAACTTTCTGAGCTCTGGGTCAGACTTGGATCAGAAAAGACGTTGAGACAGGCTCCAATCCATCTAGTCTGTCAGCGGCTCAGAGTTCGATGCCGCTTGTACCGATCTGTAGGATGGCAGTCAAGGCTGCTCACTACTACTCTACTGTGGCTATTTGGTGGCGTGCAAAGGCAACTGTAAGTGTCATCTAGCTGGAATTCACTGTGGGCCAATGAGGCGGCACAAACAGTGACATGCAGAAATGATCATCTGATAAGTCCTGAGAATGACAGTAAAATGTACTGCTTGGTATAATTTTTATATCCTTGACCGTCAAGATGAAACAGTATGTGCTTTCGTAACTGTCTACACCAGGGGTGTCAAACGTACGCAATGCGGAAATTGGAGTAAAAATAATTCCTATATCTTAATAAGTTGATATAATCTTAAAGTGCAATAGTGCTTTCAGTTCTAAATACCTGTGACTTAAAGTTTTGTGCCTTTGTACAAACACTGTGATCAGTTGTAATGCACACATGTAAATGATAAACTGAAGCAAATTGCACGTTTTTCTTGAGAAATCTGAAGTTGGTCTTAACATGTTTTGTAAAAGGATAGTTCATTAAATTAAAAATATCCTAATGTAATTATACTTTCCACTAAAACAAAGGGGAAAACATGAATTTATTGTTATTTATAGCTATGATGTGCTGTGCTATGATTTTGATGGTCTGGCCCACTTGGTATCAAATTAGGCTGTATGCGGCCCCTGAATTAAAATGAGTTTGACACCCCTGGTTTACACACACACACACACACACACACACACACACACACATGACCCTGAAGCAATAAACTCATAACTGTGGTGATAGAATGTAGTTGAGTTATCAGTATTAATCTGACCACTAGGTGTCAGTAGTCACACTCTCGAGGATCGTTTGATCAAGAGGGAAAAGACTGAAGTTGCGGTTGCTGGAGTGGCGCTCCTGAAAAAAATTATAATAAACTCTGTGTTGCTAAAGAACAGTTTTCTTTAAATCTATTGAGAAACATTACAATAACTGTATTTTGTTGATCACAAAATCTGCAAACTATATCATTATATGATAAAAAAAAAAAACATGAATTTAGTATTATCAGTATGATACGTTATTTTTCCGGTAGCGGTCACATATAATTTTGTGCAAAGTGGCCACTAGAGGTCAACCTGAACAAGTTTTTGAAATCTATGCAATTCAATGCTTAGGGCTGGTCACTTAGCACACATTACCTCAGACTGACATATTGTACACATTGTACTCAGACACTCGTACTGTAATGGGATGGCTGTTTCTTTTTTGTGTGTTGTTCTTTTCTCTTATTTATTACTTTAACATATACTGCTAAACAGAGAGCTGCTAAACTGTTTTTCACTGTTCTTCTAAGAGTAACAATAAATATCTATCTCTTATCTCTTGTTTCCATGCCTCACGCCATGCTGTGTTTCAATGACTTGACACAAAGTGCAAATATAAAATATTCCTACCCCGCGATTAATTAACTACAAGCTAGGCCCTTTCACTAACAGACCTTTTCACAAATTTCTGTAGTGCAAACAAAAAAAAGATTTTGACAAAAAATAAAACAAAACCAGGTCTGGGCCTTGCCTTAACCAGTCATTTGATCCTGTTCTGTCTCCAGCTACACATTTATAACACCTCAAACATTTTGACAGTTATGCAATTTAAGGATGCTCAGGATTAACACATAGTGCACATAGTGCAATGTGCCGTAACTTGCAACATAACGTGCTTTTCGCTTTCAGCAGGTAGGCTAACTCAGCAGTGAGCAGAAAGCAGTGATTCTGCTTCTATAAGAACAAGTTTTTCCTTCAGCAATATTAATTGTTCCCCGTGATCAGGATGAAGGAAACTGTGCTGTACTGTAATTATGTCACCAGCTGTGCTAAATGCTCTTTCAGAGGATACACTTGCTGCTGGGATGCACAGGGGGATCTTTGTCAAGGCTGAAAGCAGTGGAAGATCATGGACTAGCTTGTGGTTTGGAAGGTGCAACTGGGCCTGAGTCTCACGTAGGACTTCATCTGCTTTTGGGTTTCTGTGAGAAAACGTTACCACCTTCCTCACAGCTCTGACACCCTGTCCATCTTCAGGATTTTTGTGAAGCCAGATTTAGTGTGTGTGCGATGCGTCCCACATGGGAGTCCATCTCTGCACCAACTCCAGACACTGTTGTGTTTTTTGCATTATCCATGACCAACACTGGGTTACTGTCTTTGATATTTAACTCGCACTACTGTCTGCAGTAAAACTGCTAGATTATTTTTTGTGTGAGCCTCATTAAACACGCTGGTTTGCAAAATGTAGTTTTGAAAAATGCCCCGGTCGCTGCCGATATAGTTTGCTGTGGCTGTGAGTCAGTGGCACAAGATGTCCAGCCATCAGCTGTTACTGCAGCTCTTTGGTCATTGCACAGTGACTCAGCTCTTTGGTCATTGCACAGTGACTCAGCTCTTTGGTCATTGCACAGTGACTCAGCTCTTTGGTCATTGCACAGTGACTAAGCTCTCTCGTGTCTCACTTTATCATAGCTTCCTATTTGGTATGTGATACCTCGGTTCCAAGATCTTAAATAAAGACAGCAATGACGTTGGTTACTGCCTCGTTCCGAGCAGAGCTGTTAACCAACAGGGTGTGGAAAAAAATTGTAATACTTATCTGTTCACCAGTCTTTTTACTGCTGGGACTAGCAGGTGTGAAACCAAGGGGGAGGTGGTGTCTCAGCACTCACACTGTCCTCACTTTAACTTTGTCGTGCTGCCTGTGTACTTCATAGCGGCACGGCCTATTCTGCAAATTGCATGCATTTTGTCAAATTCTCCCTCTTAAATTTTAAAGTGTTGCCAAACATTTGATTTGTAGCAATTTGCTGGAACGTGCAGCTCTTCCTTCTCTGTGATAATCTGACCCGCTAAACATGCCTCCAACTCGCGTGAGCCACAGCAGAGAGACTGGAGGAGACACTGACAGCAGTGGGGAGCTGGAGATGGGAGAGAGCATCTGAGAAACAGTTTAGAGTGGGGGAATCAATCTAAATATAACATTATTTGTCAAAAATTGCTGGTCACATGTCTAAATTAGAAAGGCATACTTATACAGAGGGGGCAAACAATTGTGTAGACTTCAATGCAGTTCAATTGAATTACAGCAACAAGGTGTTATCTCAGAAGATGTTATGACTCGCATAAACACTAATGTTATCCCGTAACAGGCAGGACGCTAAAACAAAATGGCAGGGGTACGGTTATTGTTCAAAATGGATATTTACTTTTCCTCAATAAATATATTGTTAATGGGACTATTGAAATTTACACCAGATGTCAGCAACAACCCAAGTAGTCCATGCAGGCAAATAAATAAAAACAAATCAGTCCATAAATTAAGTTATGTGTAACAAAATGAAAAGACACAGGGAATAAGTAGAATTTGGTGATCAGACCCTTATTTACACACAACAACGAAACAACGACATTGTTACACACAACAACGAAATGTGTCCTCTGCATTTAACACATATGTGATTCAGCAGGGGGCAGCTAATTCAGCGCCCGGGGAGCAGTGCTTGGGGGCGGAACCTTGCTCAGGGTACCTGAGTGGTACCTTGCTGGTCAGGGATTCAAACCTACACACAATCTCACTAGACACTTTAGCCATTGTTCCTCAAGCAGTAGTTTGTTGTAATCAATAGTATCTGGACAATCATGGCAACCACTTTGAGCAAATGTAGAAGTCAAAGGCGGCTTAATCGGTGCAATCACATTGTGAACTTTTATATCAGTGCATGAGTGCAAACTGGTCAATTTTACCATCCGTAAGGCCTACAGAGTAAATAGATGCACGTTGGCTGCGATTTGCGTTCTTGGTCTCGAGATCAATTTTTTGTGGTCTCGGTCTTGTGCTGTTCTCGACTCTATTTGGTCTCGCCAATGTCTTGGTCTCAGTTTAGGCGTTCTTGACTACAACACTACAGAATATATATGGTTATATGATGTATTTGTGTACCTGTGTATTTGTTTGTGTGGGTGTATTGTTTTTTGTATATTGTAATTATTACAGTGGTGTTATTAGACATAATAAATCATCATTGATTTTATATAGCATCTGTCTATGGGCATTGTGTTGAGCAAGCATTCGTTCTATGCTATATGGTAAGTAATTTTAGTGATGTTGATATCGAAGTGTAAAGATTACAGAAAGATTACAAATTCCAGTTTATCTATTAATGGATACAACATAGTGTCATGATCCGCTCCGTCCGATCCTCCCGTGTGCCACGCCCCCTCATTCCTCACGTGTATTTCCCCGATTGTTTTCGCCTGTGTCCTGTTAATCCCCAGTTAGTGGTGTATATTAGTCCACGTCTCCCCTGGTCTGATGTCGGTCATTGTGAATGTGTATGTCAATGTGTCGTGCCCGTTCATTAAACCCCCATTTCCTCGTCCTCCTGGCTCCTCTCCCTTCCTTGCCCGCTCGCCTTGCCAGCCGTTCGTGACACATAGTCTATAGCAGAGTTATAATTCAAATAAATTAGGTATTTTACATTCATTAGAAAGCACGGTTTTGGAGGTGCAAGTCAATCTGGAGGCTTATCCTGTTCAATTCAAAGCAAGGGATCATTACATAGCCATATTCATAGCTTACCCGAGGCCTCTGTCCCTGGTATAAGAGACTTAATATGAACATCTTTCTGGTACATCCCATCTCTTTCCCTTGATGAGGTTTGATAAAATGGTTATAGGAGAGTATTGCTGAGAATATTATTTTCCATCAGGCCTCGTAACTATGACAAATCTGAGAGATTTTAAATGAGAGACATATGGACAATATAATTGAAAAGATAACATGAATTTGATTTAATGAGTAATGACATTTTACAGCAATGCCTTTTTTCTCTACAGTTGATGTCGATTCTAGGCCTAGTCTGTTTTTGGTCTTGGTCTTGACCAGCCTTGGTCCTGGTCTCACCTTAGTGTGTCTTGGTCTCGGTTTAGGCGTTCTTGACTACAACACTACTGCGGCCTGCCAAGTAGCATTATCCCGTCTTTATCAGAAGGGGACAAACGTGAGGATGCTTTTTATAGATTACAACTCAGCATTCAACACTGCTGTCCCCAGCAGGCCATACTGAAGGACCTGCTGGGTTTCACTAATTCCCTGTGCATGTGGATCAAAGCCTACAGAGGCAAAATATGTAAAATGACCGGATGGTGCCAAGAAAAGAATCTAACTCTGAAGATAATAAACTAAAGAACTTATCACAGAAATCACGAAGAGCTCCCTCTTCTGCACATCAAAGGAGAAGTGGATTGTGTCTCCATCACAGAGGACCTCACATGGACAATGAAC
>JAODKF010006793.1:0-11933 GCA_026779585.1 Mormyrus proboscirostris
AGTGAAAGTCTGTTGTCATCGAACCATTTTTTAAAAAACATCAGCTCATTTTCCACAATATTCAGAAGCTGCTCCAAGTTTTATAAATAATAAATAATATATTTATAATATATTATATATTATATATTATTATAATATACAATATATTTATAAATAATAAATTATTTATTATTTGACACGACTTGATTATGTACCATTTATACCACACAGTACTATTTCAGATTGCATTTGTTTGGTTTTGTTAAGCTGAAACTTATCTTCTATAATAAATTTAAATTTTATAGCTGACACTATAACATTTCTAAGTGTTCTCAGGTAAAGACTGCCACCACCTTTTTCTAATTTATCTTAGGAGGTCCAGACACATGAAACAATCATACAGAAAAGGAATACTTTTTATTAATAAATATATCTGAGAGCTACAGACTTTACTGGAGGGCAATATGTAAACCAACAGGAGATAATACCACAAGTATAAATAAATCATGGCATTCTCTATCACAAGCAACAGGTGAACAATTAATACTACAAACTCTGATCAAGGGAATAAACATTACACACTCTGTGTTACAAGTAAACTCATTAGTTCACATTCACACACACATTTATACAAAAATCTTACTTTAAAAAGGGCAATACCAGCCTCCCCGTCCACCTCCAGAAAAGTGAGAGAGTTCGTTCCATCGTACCCCACCGACCACAATCCAGGGCGTGAAATATCAATGCTCCGTGGGCGATAAGACAAAACCCTATCTACCCTGCACATTTACCTGATCTCGCCTAACTGTAGTCACCCATGACTGACCTAATATATGGGCGACAGGCACACCACGTACCCCACATGAAATCAGCAGCAAGCAAAAATGGGCTTTGTTTTGGGCACACGCATTCCAGTCTCATTAGATTAGACCCGAAATTCCTCCCAGTCTCGGTGCCCTTTAAAAAAATCCCTCCGTCCCTTCACAGGTGCAGCTTAAGTTCAATTAACAGGGAGTGGTTTCTCTCCATGCTACTTCCTACACTTCTTCAGTTTGTCCTACAGGCCCCAGATGCTTTCTTCCATAGCCACAGACTCTAGCTCCTTCTAGTGGATGCCTAGACATTTCAAAGCAAGCTAGGAGATATAATCCTGCCAGGATGACCTATGCCTTCCCTAGGAGCATGCCCAGCAGGACATGCCTGGAATAGTTCACTTGGGAGCCATCCAAATAGCATCCTTATAAGATGCCTGAATCTGAAGTAGCAGTAGCACTATTTTGAGGTCCCTCCAGATTTCACAATTCTTCATGGAGAATGAGCCCACTAACCTTGCAGAGAAACCTTCATTTTGGCCCGTTGTCCTTGTGAGCTACTTACAGTATTTTGGTGATTATCCAAATCTCATTGGTGAGGATAAGGACATAAGTTGACTTGTAAACTGCATCTCTCCATTTACAATTAAATTCCCACTCTAATACCACAGAACTCCCTAGTGCCCACAAAAGTGCAGTCACTGAAGTGTCCTACTGTCACACTTCCTCTTACCATCAACCTCTAAGGACAATCCTCTCTTTCCTGAAAAAATACCATGGCCTTGGAGTTGAAGGCAGATTCTGATCTCTGATACAAAACACTTGCATTAAATCAAGTGTACGCCTGATGCCCAATGGAGACGAGACGTACCCTTGACAGAAGCCAATACCCACTCTAAATGGTTTCAAACTTAGGCCAACTGTTATTGCTTTCGTACTGAAATAGCATGCATCAGTGGCTCCAGTACCCCATATCCTTGTAGCACCTTCCATAGTATGTGCAGGGGAATGCGATCATATGCCTTCACTAAGTCAGCAAAGCACATGTAGATTGTGTTAGCACATTCCCACAAACCCACACATTGCAGTGCAAGTGGGAAGAATTGGTCCACAGCTTCATGGCCAGGCCAGAATCTGCATGTTTAAACTAGGGACTTGAGGGGGGGGGCTAAATAATATAAAAAGTGGGCACTGTAAAAGACCTACCCTTTGCTGTCTGTGCTTAAATGCTAGTAGTATTAGAAACAAAATTCATGATTTAGAGGTGTTTATATCATTAGACTCATGACATTATACAGTACAAATATCAGAAACACGGTTGAGTGACAATGATGGAGAAGAATATAATATGGATGGTTACACATTGTTCTGCACTGTAAAAAAAAAAAGTCCTCCAAATTAAAAATTCTTAAGTAATTGATTACAGCAGCACTTTTGAGTTAGCCCAATGTTTCAGTTGCAATCACAGAATCTTAATTAGACAGAAATGCTATAATGTTGCACTAACAAATACATTTGCATTGGCCCAACTAAAATGAACTAATATTGCCAACATCAATTAATTGTTGTAATATAAATTACATAATTATCTCAACATCTTGTGCATTTGTCATAACTGTGAAGCTTACTACCTGATTACAGCATTGTGGTGAAAACAACACACTGCAAAAAGGAAAAGAAATGAGTTGGTAAGAACACCTAAGGAAGTAAGAATCTCTTAAGTGACACCATAAGCCTTTCCTCAATATAGTAGGGAGTAAGTGGATAGTAGTCATAAAGATCCTGAGGCTGAACACTAACAATGTCTGCACATTCCTTTTTAACAACTTCATAAGCTCTCAGATGTTCGACATAACGAGTACCAACTTTCTCAACAATTAATGAGACATCATCACTCCCAAGAACCACAAAATTCAGGATTTGCCCAAATTCTGGTAATCCAAAAGAAGACCCAATACATACAATCATGGTCTTTCTGTAAGTGACCCCATAAATGCACACAGTAGAGGCCAGAGATACAGCAGTCCATCTACTGTATCTTTGCTGAACTGCTGCCCTTATGCGTGGATCAAGAGAGGTAATTTGAACAGTTTTCACTCGTCCTATATGTGCCACAACCAAAACAGTGAATTAGGTGGGGGTAGTTTTGGTTTGTAAATCTACATTTGTAAAGACTTCTTGGAACAACAAGCAATGATCTTTTTGATTCATAGTAGCATAAAGTTTCCTCAGAAAACTTGGGGGAAACTGACAATTCAACTATATCTTTTAAATCCATAAGTAAATAAATAAAAGTAAATTTAAATCCATGCCTTTTCTCCTTCAGGAACAAGTGCAGCAACAAAGAAGGGAAGAAGTCTTAAAAAAACCCAATTTTCCTCCAGTTGTACTCTTTAGAAAACAAGACTTTGACAGTTTTTGTGGTCTCTCAGTTTTATCAGAATTCTCATATGGGAATGTTTAAACTATGTGATTAAGGCCCTCTAAAGTAAAATACTTGTTTGATATCAGTTTATGAAGAAATAACAAAAGCTCGAAAGGGACAATTCCTTCAAAAAGGTCATGTAGTATGTACGGCGGAAAGCCTGTCACTGGATGAAAATAGGACAAGTGTTTAGATAAAACACAGTGTGATTTGACACCATTGACAGATGCATGATGCTGATTTTCACTGGGTTCTAAAGCAAACTTGTCGTGCTCTGCAAGACTCCATAAATTAAACCATTTTGCTTCTGTGGTCTGAATTTATGGTAATGAAGGAAGGCAAAATCTACAGAACTTGTCAACTTTAAAACACTCAAGATACTCACCAAGACTATGACACCAAACACCAATTCTAACAAAAAGCAGTTAAGTCACTATATCAGTTAAAATAACATATATTTAATAAATCTGGTTTGATCGTAGGTGCTCAATTCATTCAAAGTTTACCAATATTTTTATACATTATTTGCACAATATTGATAAACTCCCATTCTTTTTAAATCATGAACCGTTTATAATTTTTGTCTCCAAACTCTCTCACTGATAGAGAGTAAAACCTCAGGTGGTCACTGATTCTTAGCAGTTCATCTACCATCTTCCTTTGTCTTCCTTTCTGTGATAGATTCTGCTGCTAGCTAGAATTTCATATATTATTGCCTTTAAATGAGACAACACCATGATCTCATTTTAATTTATACATGCCTATGATTAACTCTTGAATCATTTCAAAGTCTATCAGTGATGCTTGTTTGCATTACTGAATATATGCATGTTACAGTATGATAGTGTTATGGACCAGGGCGGACTTGGGCACAAGACAGAGGGGTTCACAAGCAACCGCATACTCAACGGGTTGAGCCATGCAGCCGACAGGGTGCCAGGCAAAACACAAAGGTTGACAACAGGAGGGACGGGTTGACCAGCGACACCTGCTGGCCAAATGGGGAAGGGACGCAGAGTGGAACAACAGGAGCTGCCCCTGACAGATAGAAGGATTCAGCAGCTAGATAGAATTTTCACAAGGAGCTCATTTTAATTTCTACATGTCTACATTCTACAGTTAAGATGTGGACTAGGGATGCAACTGTTCTCCAAAAAAAAAGGCTGCACATAGCACTGAGTCAGTGCTTAAGTGAAACTCTGCTCCTTTTAATTAGTGTTAGTTTACAAATCCTGTCCTAACTCAAAGTGCACGGGATAATATGGATTATCTGTAATCTGGTCACCCTTCTTCAACTCAGATGGACACAAAGCTTTTAACAAAGGCACTGGGAAACACCTTTGATTGTACTATGGTGACATTGAGTGCTACCTGTTGTTATGACACACAATACCTGTTACAGAAACACTGATTCAGGATATTATAGAAAGAGAAGCATTCCAGGATGAGGCAGCATGCACACTCAGATTTATCCAAAGTTATGATGCATGTAAAACCTGTATTTTTTTTAGTCTTTTTTGATGACGCAGTATAGGATATCTATGCATTTGCTATCTTTGCTATCTGCGTTACACAACTTAATTAAGAAACACTATGATTTTTCAGGCACTTTGTTGGAATAAACCCTGAGAGAGGCACCGAGGCTGGTCAGACTTGGAAGCCTTATCAAAGAAAACTGGCCAAGTCACCCACTAAAAGGCAACAATGCTCAATCCACATGTCACCCTTCTGCTGAGGAGACTCGTGGACTTTGTGTTAAAATGGTGAACTTGCTCAGTTCCACTACATTTATTTATTAAAACACCAGCTTGTCTCATTTCTTCCTTTATCTTCCTCTCAGTCTCTCCCTTACAGAGTGAAAAGCCTGAACCCCTCTTCCATTCTCTCATTCTGACATTATTTTTATTCTCACAATCATTCTTTTACTCTCTTTTACTCTTACTTACTTTTACTCATGTCATTTACTCATATTATTCTCACATTCTCTTGTGTATCGTTTCTGTTATTCTATGTGTTTTCTGTGTTCTGTTTCAGAAACTACATATACTGTACAACAGTTTGAATGTCCCAGGCTGGAACGTTTAGTCTGGCTGGGTTAGTTCAGGTCTTGGGATATTTTTTCTTTGTTTATAGTCCACATTATGATAATGGAAAAGGAGATGCACAAATGCTAGTATTGCACACATGCTAGTATTGAACACATGCTAGTATTGCACACATGCTAGTATTGCTCATGAGTTACATGTAAGTTGCAATGAAAGCTATTCTCTCTCTCTCTCTCTCTCTATCTCTCTCTCTCACACACACACACACACACACACACACACAAACACGCAGTCAGAGGGCTACCAAGGGTGGATTGAGGAACTGGTTCTAATGGGCCAGATATCAGTACTTGGACCTCAGCACTTAACCATGTGCCTTGTTAGAGCCTGAATATTCAGTTCATATTTAGACAAGTTTCCTAAATTATTTTAAAATCATGTGTAAAGTGCAATAAGATGCTGTAGATTTTTGATTGAAAATTATTGAAAAATCAGTAATTTAGCTCTTTTCATCACTCAAAGAGCAGATTTTGTTATGGTTTGCATTATGTGCTTGTAGCCAGCTTTGGACAGAAATTTTGGGGCAACAAGTAAGGTCTATGATTGCCTTTGCCTTAATTAAAGTGCCTTTAATCATATCTATTGGCTATTTGTATGCATATAACCTAGTAAGTCAGTATTAATCTAGGGTAAAAAAACTAAGTGTATTAAAATGGATGTAAAAAAATACAAACTAAAATTAGCATTAAAACCAATCAGTCAACTGTAACATACAGTAAAAGAAAAAAACTGCTATATAATGTATTTTACAGTACAAATATTTTTCAGTTTACAGTAAAATACTGTGAAGGTACTCAAAAAACAAGTTTTAACAAGTTTTATTGTTCATTAACGGTACAAAATCATAAATTTTAGTAACAGTAAAAAACTGTTCATTTTACAGTAACATAATGGTAATCCTTCTGCCAGGTGTATACAGTTTTTGTATAAGAAGATTTTTTACAGTGTTGTTATGATTTAAAAACTGTTTATCAGAACTAGCAGCACAGACCAAACCCGTAGGCAGAAATTAATCTCCGGGGAGCATCAAACTCATTATTTTCCTACCTGGCTATGTACCTGGTTGGGAGCAAGCAAATTGTGAGTGGGGTTCAAATCCATAATTTGACCCCGTTGGCTATATGCCTGGCATGGACCTCGTGTGAACAACAGAGTGATACATAATAATGTTGGGATGATGTTGTAAAATACCTGAACACTTAGAGAAAATATTTGAGGGTGGGGAACATGTGTTAGTCAGAAATTGCCTCCAGAAAGTGCTTTGGGATGCAAATTGGACAGGTCCACATTGAGCTCGGAATCAAAGGGAGGAGTGATCAAGCACATAAATGGTTCCATGTTGACCAGGACAAATTGTATCAGAATCTAAACAAAACTGTCAAACTGATATAAGAATAAATATTTCACTTTTTTGTCATGTTATGTATTGCAAGCCTCATTTTAAAGTATGACACAAGAAGAAAAAATCAAGATGCATTGTGCAGACCAGCATATCTCCAAGACAGGGACTACAATATAACCTGCCACGTATATGCCATGTGCAGACATCCTTGGGAGCAGAACAATGCCAGCACTCAGCAGGCCTCCTAGGATTAATAGTTGTGTGGCCATTGAATAGTGAGAGAGTCGACCACCTCGTATTATCAACAGAATGTGCATCAATGTGCAAGATCCTTTGTATTGCACTATGAAGGTATCACTGATGCATTACACATAAAAGATTAATTAAGCATTCATAATGAAAAATTAATGTCTGTAACGTGTTGTGCCTATTAAATATTTTTTTGTAATATTTTCAATGTTTTATGATTATAATACTATTATGCTTTATAGTGTGTTATGAATGTCTTCACACATTCTGTAACGCCCTGCATTCCTGCCCCAGGAATGAGCCACACCTGTTACTCTTCTGTCTTACCTCTCATTTCAGCCCTTGTGTGACTCACTCCAGCTGCCCCTCATCTGCTCCCTCATTAGTGGTGTATAAAGTGCCTCCTGGTCTTGAGCTCCCCAGTCCAGTCATTGATGTTACTACCTGCCTGTGCTCTCCACTGTTTTTAGCACTATTCAGTTGCCTATATAAACTCCTTATTGTTTGCCCTTATGCCTACTCCTGCCTCTGTCGTGCTTTGCCACGTGACAGAATGACTGGATTCCCCAATACTCTCGGCAGCCTACAACCCCGCTTCAGCTTACACAGATCTATTCATCCGGCAGACCAGATACCCTGAGCGCCCTGGAGACTAAGGGAGACACAAAGTCCCTGAATATGCCCTCTCTTCAGGCAGAGGATTTATTTCCCTTTCTAGACCTCAACCTGAAGCTGAGGGGAAAGCCAGTGGTGTACAGGATCGCTGAGGGGAAACCCAGTGGTGTAGAGGATCCCTGAAGCTGAGGGGACACCCAGTGCTGTAGAGGATCCCTGAAGCTGAGGGGAAACCCAGTGGTGTAGAGGATCGCTGAGGGGAAACCCAGTGGTGTAGAGGATCCCTGAAGCTGAGGGGAAACCCAGTGGTGTAGAGGATCCCTGAAGTCACAGTTCTCTTCCAGTTGGTGAACGAAAGGCTCTCCATGCTCAACCTTTGGCTCGGACCACCAAGAGGCAGGAGAGATCCGCTGTCTGCTGATCGAGCTAAGGGAGTAATTGAGCATGAGGTGTCCCCCATCTCCTGAAGTGCCTGAGGAAGTGGCCACTGATTTCCTTCAGCAAGCCGCTGAGGTTTCTGTTGGGGGCTTACAACTCTGCAGATCTTCCTGTTGTAGCAGGGTGTGGGAAGAAAAAGTGACAGAGGCAAGCAAGTTCCCCAATGCCCTGCTCAGGAGACGCTGCCGTGCCCTGCTCAGGAGATACCCCCGCTCCTTTGCCTGTTCCTGGTGATATCCTTGCTGCACCCGTTCCGGTCTCAGCTGAGCCCTACCTATTTTCTATGGTTTCCAGTCTGACTCCTGAAGTGACTGAGTTCCACCCGACTCCAGGGGCATCCAAGCTCCACTGGTTCCCCAAGGTTCCCTATCCGTCTCCTGAGGTGTCCGAGCTCCACCCGTCTTCAGCAATGCCTGGCAAGCCTGGCACACCAAAAGAGGTGCATCAAAAATGAAGCATCCATACAAACTTTGCAGGCACATTGTAGGAATGACACACTCTATGTAATCAAATTTTGAGACAGATGACCCTAAAACTGAAGTAGAACTGCATAGTGATATAAAACAATGGTAGTTTCAGATATTTGATTCCATTAGCTTGATAACTGTATTTGACGGATATGTTGTAAGGTCGAGGATCTGGACCTGATCAAAGTTTGAGACAAATTGCACCAAAATTGAACCTTGGTCGGTCCGCAGATAGTGCATGCTGTGCTCTGTCATTTAATGCCAGATGTACCTGCACCACCTGTTCAGTACAAACCTTTTTGTTTCTACTGATCCCACCCAATGTCCATGCCACAGAGCTGGTCAGCAGGACTAATTATGTAGTTACTAGCATGCTTTGCAGCACTGTAAATTAATGTGTATTTCTGTTAATAGTAAATGTTGTAACCATCTAATGTTTGCCGTGTAATGTGTGTTTTGTTAGCGTGTACGGTAACTGTCTCATATAAATTCAGTAGTTCTCAAAGCGGGGTCCATGAAACATTGCCAGTAACATCACCATGCATGCGTGTTACAAATCTACCTGTGCTCATGATTGGGGTCACACATGTTGCTCTCTCTGATTGCGGCAAGCACACTAGTTAGCTTATTTTAACTAGCGACTAGTCATGGATAGGTACTTGTCTTCAGCATCTACATCAAGTAACAAACCAATGGTTAGTAGAAAAAAAGGAAATATTATGGTAAATACATAGTTTGGCTTTATTGAGAGCAGCAACAGAAGACCACAATGTGTCTTTTGTCCTTGTTAGCAAATGAGGCCATGAAGCCAGCCAAGCTGAAATGACTTCTGACTTACGAAACACCCAGAGCTTGCAAGCAAACCAAAGGCTTTTTAGTGAGGAATAAACCAGAGCCAGAGAAGTGGAATGTTAAAACTCATGACAATCATGCACTGAAAGCCTCATACTTGGGAGCTATTCAAATTGCTGAAAGAAAGCACGTGCAATTGGTGAAGATCTGATCGCATCAGCTTCAGTTGAAATGCATGTTAAGTTATAATTGGGACTGAGGCTGCTAGTAAGATGAGAAACGTAACCGATGTCAAATGACACGGTGAAGAGGAACACGACAAATATTTCAGCTGACATTCGCTCACAGCTCCTGGATAGACTGCATTCCTGTGATCACTTTACTCAGCTGGATGAATCAACAAATTAGCTAATAGAGCTCAATAAAATGTGTTAATTCACTACCTATGGGAAGGAAAAATAAAAGACTTTCTGTTTTGTAAGGAGGTACCAGGGAGGACATCGGGTGAGGAATTATTTATGATTTCATAACTGAAGCGGGACTAAGCTGGGAAAAATGTGTTGCCGTTTGTAGCCAGAAGAGCAGAGTTACTGCAAGGGTTAAAGTTGCAAACCCAACTGTTGTAAATGCTCACTGCATGCTGCATTGGCAAGCTCTTGCATCTACAGGTACGTAACCAGAATTGCATGCAGTTTTGAGTATATAGTTGTGACCACAATGAATTTCCCAAGCTTTGCAGTCTGTCTGTTTGGCCGGCTTTGTAAGGAGATGTTTGCTGGTCACAATGCCCTGCTGTTTCATTCTGAAATGTGATGGCTTTCACAAGGGAAAGTTCTACAGTGGGTGTTTGAGCTATGCAAGGAGATCTCCGAGTTTTTAAGAGATGTCAATCCTGACAGAGACTCAGTATTTGTGGCAAAGCTGGCCTGCCTTGCAGACATATTCACCTCACTCTTCAGCCTCTATCTCTATCCAGGGAGGTTATAATTCTATCCTGGAGGTGAGTGACAGAAGCACAGCATTCGTAACCTAATCATACATAAAAAAATACAAGATGGAATTGTGGATGTTTCCCAAGGTTCCAGATTTTCTTAATGAAATAACTTGTCATTGGATACAGTGAGAGAATTAGCTACCACACACTTAACTTCACTCAGTAAGCACTTCAGTACATACTTCTCTGTTGTCAACACTGATGCCTGGGACTGGGCATGTGATCCTTTTGCACAAGCTGCAACAATGACAAGCAGCCTTACTGGTAAGGCAGGAGAACAACTGTTGCAGCTTTCCTGTGACAGGTCATTATAGGTCTGATTCCAGCAGATGCCTTATGTAGACTTTTGATCCACCTTCTCACAGAAGTACCCTGAACTTACTGCAGAGGCCAGGACGATTTTGCTTCCCTTTCCTGCTACCTACCTTTGTGAGGCCTCATTCTCAGCACTTACTGCCATGAAAAAGCACAGGGCATGTTTGCATGTGGATGTGACCGACCACCGGGCCAACACCACGGAGAGAGTGATCCTGCTATGCCACCCTGGGAATTGCACCCAGGGAAATAAAGTTAAGCACAAAGGTTCAGCTCAAGGAGCACAAGTCTGGATGGAAGAGGCAGAGAAGTGGCTACCGGATTAAAAAAAAAAAACAGACTTTTATTAAAACAGTCAACTGCAATAAAAAAACTGCCAAGGTACCACGGCACCCTAATTAATCCACTACCCCCAAGTCCATGCAATAGTTAGTTAGCTTGCTCCGTGTCATGACGCGGCGGCGCGGCCTGACATCGGGGACGCTGCTGAACCCGACTAGTGTCGCTCCACTTCAGGACGCGGGGGCGTAACTTAATGTCCGGGGCACTGCTGAGCCAGGCTCCCTCCCGGGCTCCAAACAGCTCCCGGACTGGCCGATCCCGCCAACAAGGTGACACCCCACAACCTCTGTCAACCCGATTGCAGAAAAAACCCTCCCAAGCAAAAAGAAAGAAACACAAAACAAAACAAGAAGCAAAACAGCGGCGTTGGCGCTGTGACGACAGCCCTGTTCCTAAAGGGAATACAAACACGTTACCCTGCAGCAATCAACATGGAGAAAGAGCAGCAACGGGCGCCTACCAGATACCAGATAAGAGAAGCACAGGATAACGATGCTGCCGGGGTCGACTTCGTAGCCACTTGCTGAACAAAGAAAACAGTGTCACATATGGTATATAACCCCCACTTCAGCCACCGGAAAGAGAGGAGATGCTACCTGCCAGTTCAACCCAGCAGAAGTCAAGTCACAGCTTTCTGAAAAAGACTGCAACGGCAAGAACCCAAAACCCCCTGGCGTATGTTACGACAGATGAATCAGCATTGCCGTTCCCATCCTTTATAAAGCCCAAACCATTACGCACGGGCCAATCATCTAATCAAGGCCGTCAATCACCAGAGAAAGTGAGCCCCTAATTAGCATCCTGCTACATGGAGGATGACCTCAGAGTCTGCATATCATCCATCACTCCCATAACTTATACACTGTACAGCCAGAGACAAGCTTACCCACCTCACTAATTTATCAGGTACATAATTTTAATTACGTGCAACATTTTCAGGTATCCAAAATTCTTTTAAAAGTAGTGTAGTTTGTAGTGGAGTTCACAAGTTGATGACGTGTTAAGTTCTGTCATGTTGGATTCATGCAATTATGGGGCGGGGGGGGGGGGGGGGGGGC
>JAODKF010006795.1:0-11869 GCA_026779585.1 Mormyrus proboscirostris
TTTGTAGCCCCCATGTTTTCTCCCCGTCCCTCTGTGCCTTTGTCCTCTTTTGGTTCCTTTGTGCCTCCTGTGTGTCCTTCCTGTCCGTTTGTGTCCACGCCCCCTGTTCGTCCCTATGTGCCTCCTGTGGGTGTGCCCTCTGGTGTGAGCCCTTCATTGTCCCCTTTAGTGTCCCCGCATCCAATGTTTCCTTTTTTGGTGCCCCTGTGTGTGTCTACATTCTCTGTGGTGTGTCATCTGTTGTCTGAGTTGGTCTCCTTGTGCCAGTTCTGTGTGTCCGTATTGTTCCCCATGGTACATTAATGTTGATCTTTTTGTCTCCCCAGGTACTGTTGTGTCCCCAGTCCCCGTCGCTCTGCTACCCTTAGGCATGCCCGGAGTGTGCGCCTTTGGGGGGGGGGGGGTCCTGTCATGCCCCGATCGTCAGCTTCTCTTGTGTGCCACGCCCCCTCATTAACCCCATGTGGATCCCCCGTGTTTATCAGCTATTTCTGGTCACTGTCATTAGTTAAATGTATTTAGTCCGCGTTTCAGTTTGTTTCCCCAGTCTGGTCATTGTATTGTCAGCCTGTGTTTTGCCTGCTCTTTGTGTTGCTGCTCGTGATTAAACCTGTGTTACTCGATTCGTGGCTTCCTGTGCATTTGTCTACACTCTCGGTGCTCGTGACCAGACTCCCACAAAATGTAACCCCCCTGACCGAAGAGGGTTACCTCGGTCTCGTGAACGAGATCATCTACTGGCTAGATCAGCCCAAAGTCAAGGAGGACCCCCTGCTTCGCATACCTGACATGATTCCTTTCTTTCACATTTCATACCTAACTGCTCAGCTTTTGGATCCCCGGTTCCCAAGTGGTGTCATTGTACTGAGCAGGACCTTAAACTGCTTTGCACTCATCTGCACTGTAAATGTCAATGTCTTTTAGCAGAGTAAGATATTTGAAGACTGAGATATTGTTGTAAAAAAACATGGGTCTGCCTTCCTGTGAGCTCACCACCTGCAGGGGGAGCCGTTGGGGTCAGGTGCACTGTAGATCGGGTGGCAGTTGAAGGCAGGGGCTGCGGCAGACTGATCATCAGTGGCTAAAACTGGCCTTAGGTACATGGAATGTAACCTCTCTGGTGCGAAAGGAGCCCAAGCTGGTGTGGGAGGCAGAGAGATACTGACTAGAAACAGTCGGACTCACCTTAACACACAGCTGAGAACCAAACTCCTGCAGAGGGGCTGAACTCTGTTCAGCTCTGGAGTTGCCCATGGTGAAAGGTGCCAGGCATGGGTGGGGCTACTTATAGCCCCCCGATTCAGAGTTTACCCCAGTGGATGAGAGGGTTGCCCAACTTTGTGTTGAGGGACAGACTCTGACGGTTGTCTGTACGTCTGTTAGGAGTATCCAGCCTTCTTGGAGGCTTTGGATGGGATGCTGGAAGGTGCCCTGTCTGGGGACCCCATTGTTCTGCTGGAGGACTTTAATGTTCATGTGGGTATCACACCTGGAGGGCTATGATTGGGAGGAATGGCCTGGCCGATCGTATCCACGCAGTGATCTGTTATTAGATTCCTATGCTAATCACAGTCTGTCCATAACGAACACCATGTTTGATTTTGTAATCATATCATTGGATCTGTGTCCATGTGATTTGGAAACTCCAGTGAAGAGAGGAACTGAGCTGTCAACTGATCACCTCTTGGTAGTTAGTTGGATCCAATGGCATGAGAAGATGCCGGATAGACCTGGAAGACCCAAACACATAGTGAGAGGGTGGTGAGAGTGTCTGGCAGAGGCCCCTGTGCAGGAGATCTTCAACTTGCATCTTTGGCAGAACTTCTCCTCTGGGGGATGGATGACATTTGCCCTGAGTTCTTGAAAGCTGTTGATGTTGTTGTACTGACTTGGCTGACACACTTTGTCAACATTGTACGGGCATTGGGGACAGTATTTCTAGATTGGCAGACTGGGGTGGTGGTCCTAATCTCTAAGAAAGGAAACCGGAGGATGTGTTCCAACTCACACTCCTCAGCCTCCCTGATAAGGTCTATGCTGGGGTACTGGAGGGGAAGGTCCATCCATTGGTTGAACCTCAGATCAAGGAGGAACAATGCAGATTCCATCCTGGTTGTGGAACACTGGACCATCTCATCACCCTCAGTAGGATGCTGGAGGGTTCATGGGAGTTTGCTCAATCATGTGTTTCATGGACTTTCAAAGGGCATACAACTGTGTCCCTCGGGGGGTCCTGTGGGGGGTGCTCCAGGAGGATGGGGTACGGGGTCTGTTGTTGCAAGCCATCAGATCCCTGTATAAATGGAGCGAGAGTTTGGTTCCCATTGCCAGCAGTAAGTCAGACTCGTAACTGGTGGGTGTTGGACTCCGGCAGGGCTGCCCTTTGTCACTGATTCTGTTCGTAACTTGTATGGCCAGAATTTCTAGGCATGACCAAGAGGCAGAGGGGGTCCAATTCAAGTGGCTGAAATGAGTTTCCTCTGCAGGGTGGCTGGGCTCAGCCTTAGAGATCAGGTGAGGAGCTCGGGCATTCAGGAGGGACTCACAATAGAGCCACTGCTCCTCTGCCCTGAAAGGATCCAGTCAAGGTGGTTGAGCATCTAAGACAAGGGTCACCAACATTTTTGAAACATCATGGGTACTGAGCCATTCGAAGGGCTACCAGTTTGAAACGCCCTCCTAAACATATCTAAACTTCATGTATAATAAACTTGTTTTAAATGTTTTTTTTAGATATTGTCATTTTCAAATCTATATAAATGCAAATGTGATTAAAGAAGAATAGCAACAGGATAAAATTAAATTTTATCCTGGTGAGTTGTGCTATTTTTAGAATAGGTCCGCGGGCAACTTATGTGGTCCTTAGGGTCCTTAGGATGCCTCTTGAACGGCTCCCTGGAAAGATGTTTTGGACATATCCAACCTGGAGGAAGCCCCGGGGCAGACCCAGGACACGCTAGAGAGATTATATCTCCCAGCTGGCCTGGGAATGCCTTGGGATTGCCTCAGTGGATTTGGAGGAGGTGGTTGGTGAAAGGGAGGTCTGGGCATCCCTGCTAAGACCGCAGCCCCCGTGACCCAACCCTGGATAAGCAGCGGTAAATGGATGGATGGATATTGTTGTATTTGTTTCTTGAACAATGAAATTAAAGACATTCCATTCTGAACATTTTTAGGGAGCCAGTTATTTTAAGGTCACTCAGATGTATTTTACAGGTGGCATAGTTGTCTGAGGTAGTGTAGGGGTCTGTTTGCAGTAGTGGTGACGGCGACAGAATTGGGGGTCCAGAAATAGTCCATGTCCTACTTTCAAACGGTTGAATTTAGTTCTGCAGTATTAGCACAACCCCTGGCCAGTTTGTGTACTGCAACAAGTTGTTAAAAAACAGTAGTAGTGCTGTACCGGCGTAGTTGTTAGTTCGGTTTTTTTCGGTTAAGCAAAGTTTGATAGACAAAGGCTTTTGATTGGCTTGTGATTCACCTTGCAGTGCTCACGATGGCAATGGCTGTAAACTCTTGTGTTTAGGAATTATGAGGGTTGTTTATTTGGAGAGTATATTTGATTAATCTGTGTAACAGTTTATAGCCGTATTCGTGAGCAAGTTTAACATCCTTTGTATTTGTGTTTATCTGAGAATGCTCATTTTACTTAGTAAATCAGTTTAATCCCAAACCAGATGCTAATTGTTTTGCCTCAGTTAATCTCGTTCGATCTTGGATTGAGTTTAGCTAACTGTCTAACTGTACCTAAGCTCTATCATGCATAGTAGTGAGGACAGTATAGCCCAGGAAAGCATGTGGCACAATAAACACTGGATATTTTTATTTAGGATGTCTTACAGTTAAACAAGGGTTCGCAAATGAAAACTGACAAGCAAAAACAAAAACCATTTATATAACACAAAGCAGCTGAAATCGCAGGCAATGGGAGCAATGGGAGCTCTTAGAGGTTGTTGATTCGAATCCTGTAAAATTGAATATAAAGTCTTTGCTGGCAAAAGGAAATACAACTCTGAATGCCAATGGAAAGAGCCTTTCAAAGAGCCTGGGTTCCTGCAGCTGTTGGACCAATGTTGACAAATTTCACAGTTTCGTATATTGTTGAAATTCCCGAAGAATCATCCTGTTTTGGAGAAGAGGAAATGGCTGATGTGAGAGTTTCTGCTGAGTTACACAACAACAGCAAGGTGCAGTGATGGAAAATGTCTGGTAATTCTGTAAAACATGAAGTTTCAACTGCATATACTATACAGTATCTAGATAACAAAATTGCGTAAACTTGTGGAATTGAAAACAGGTCTTCGTGAATTTGCTTTTAGCTTACATGTGCTCCTCTCATTTATTTCCTATGTATTTTTTATTTATAATTAGATTTGTGTATATGGACAATGCATCAGTTACAATAATTGTGTATATTGTTTTTTTTCACTTACCAATGGACTTTTCAAAACGTCATAATAGCTGGATGCGTCTCCAGGTGGTGCTGATTGTCCAGAGCCGCTGTCCTGGAAACAAAGGGACCACGTTAAGCAACATTAGATCTGCTTGGGAAAACATGAAAGCGTTGAAATATAAAGCTCTTCATAATTCTGCCATTTCTGCTCAGATTCTATATTACTGTATATTTCAATCCTCTGTAATGAGTAATGAGATGAATCTGTAATGAGATGAATCTGTCATCCCAACATTATTTTGCTACTTTTTATTTGTATTTATGATCACAGTCTTTAAGACGCAGTATGTTCATTTGTCAGCATGCTATGCTACCACTTTAAAGCAATACAAAATAATCTAAAAATGGTATTAAAAAGTTATTTTGAGTATGATACATATCATGTGGTTAAACTGTATTAAAATTTGCGAACCATAACACGTAAATACATGATTACACTCAATTACACGATTGTTGAAAAGCATGGATGAAAATTTTCCTTCCTGATTACTAGGCTGCACGGCAGAAGCAGCCCCACTAGTGCCCCAGGACGGGGCTCCCTGCACCCCCTTTCCGGCAGCCCACTCAGGCTTGGCAGACCCACGGGTGTCACTTTGGTTGAACACTGAAGGGGTTTCAGGGCTCCACCCATTTTGTGATTAGTTGGGGGGGGGGGGGGTGTATTGGTCAGTTTTAATTATTGGGGGGGTTACAACCCCCACACCCCTTGTAATATACACCCATGCATGCAGTGCTTCCTGAAGCCACCCATGCCAGCCCGTTGGACCTCCATCCGACACATCAGTGACCAAGGAGGGCGAGATTTCCCAGGGACTCCGAACACTCAACCGGCCAGCAAGAGCTCTCAGCTCACCAGCAGCCATGAACCATGCCTCAGTCTCCCTGATGTTATAATACTTCCACAGCCATGTGTTTACAAATGTACACCACCCACTTTCACCACAGTTATCACACATTTCACTTACGCGTTTTACATGAAGGTCGGCCTTTGGGTTTTAACGGCACGCTATTGGCAAACTGATGACTGGCTTATGATCTTAGCAACAGAATATTTTTCATTGAAACAGTGGTGGACAGTTCAGGTCCAGAAAGTAAAAAAGTTAAATAATAATGCAGTCAACTGCATATTCCAGTGTTTGAACCACTGGGAGAACATGGCCCTCCCAAATGGTTCCATAGTCCTTAGCAGTGATGCGCCCATCTAGAACAAGTAGCGCGTCTAGGCAACACACAATTCTGCACCCGCGGGATTCACAAAAAATTGACAACCTCTACTGGGCATCTCCTGTATCAATGTAGTGCTGGGCTAGCATGGTGGGGCAGCATTTGTCATCCCAGGCAGCGAATATGTCTAACTGCCAAACCAAGAAAGCCCTCAACATGTGTCGCTGCTCAGTTTTCAAACCCACGCTGCTCCGCAGCTACAGCTCCTTGACTGCCTGCGCCATTTCTGCGGAGGGTCGCGCTGCTGTATTTGCGCTGCACTGGGGCATTTCGCTATGCAACAGGATTATGGTAGTTATGATTAGTCGGTAGATTACTCGATTTTATCAATATAATTGATAGTGACAGCCTTAAACAACATATAATGCAGCATTCAACATGAGGTAGCGAAGTTATATGCGGTAGAGTAAAATACCAATACTGTATGATGTGGAGCGGTGGTTAGAATATGGAAAATGCTGCAGCAGAATTACAGAATCAGCAACTTGACGTGGAGGCAGCGAGCGTAAAACATTTTACAATCTCATACAAACAAGACCAGAAATGTCCAGGGGGGGGTTGGGCAGCTAGATTTCACGTGCTCAGAGAATGCACCGACCAACTGGCTGGTTTCCTCATGGACATCATTGTCACATCTTTGTGCCAGTCACCATCATCCCAGTGCCAAAGAAATCATCAGTGATGTGCCTGAATGACTACCGACCAATGGCACTGACCCCAGTCATCATGAAGTGCACATTTGCACTCTTCTTTGTCTTGCACTGTTCTCTGTCCACTTAGAATTGTCTTTTTTCTCATTATCTCCTGACTATTGTCTACTTACACTATGTGTAAAAATTCAATTATATACATATTTTGTGGAGTCTGAGCTTCGCCATCTCACCTTTCTGTATACTTGTATATGGAAAGATGACAATAAACTTCACTTTGACCGGAAACAAAGGAACCGACCAAGATGGTTCTCTCGCACTACCCCCTGGTGGAAATAACTTTTAATCCTCCAGATTGACATAAACTATGCCTGCGTATGAGCAGCAGTACCGCTTGCGAAGCAACAACATAGGTAAACACACATGTTGCACACATCGACCTATATACTTCACTGTTCTATGTGCGCTTTCCGTTCCAGGCGAGGGGATGTGGTGTAAATTTTGCCATCAACGATTGGCTACGAATGACTACCTTCAGTGCACATGCAGCTCAGCAGTAGATTTTTATGTCTAACAGAACACATCCACACACATTGACACCGTGTGTGCGTTACTATTAGTGACTGCATCCCCAAGATTACAGTATATATCACTGCAGCAGAGTGTCGAGCGGGAAGGATTTATGATGAGGGTTAGGGTTGGGGTTTGGGTATCAGATGATAACATTTATAAAACCCTACCACACATTTATGTTTGTTACAATACATCTGCCCTGTGCTAGTCTGGTGGAATATCACTGCAGTATGCAGCACCGACCGCAACCGTCCGCAGCCAAATTTAGTATGAACACAAGCTGGCACGTGGATGACCGTCCGCGGTTCAAAAATGCACGAAAAGTGAAGAACTAGGCTTGACTCAAATGCACATAACTTTTTAAAAGCTTTTTCTGACTTAAGTGCATTATGGGAGAATCGATTCCAGTGTGTCTGTTTACTTGAAAATCGTCATACAGCAACAATTTCCTGCTGCACTCATAAACAGGTTAAGCAGTGCCGTCTTTTGCGGTTAGCACGACCACAAAGTTTCCTGTTGCTGAAACATTTGCACAGGACACACAACTCTAACTGTTAAAATAATATATACATATATCGAGAGCCTGAACAGTGAGATGTGTCATAAGAAAAGAATTATATTAGTTGTACCGTAAAGGCAACAGTAAAGTTTCAGAGCGATGTCAAGCAGGTGTAAATGGTGCTGACTGTCATGCCGAACTGTAGCATAAGCTCCCACTTATCTCACATTAATTTTGTCATTTTAATTTGCACTAATAAAATAAAAAAATTATATGTTTAAAGTATATTCCTATCAGTGCCCATCTTTCTGATAGATGTGTCCAGTGATCTGGCGATTTGTACAAAATAGAGCTGCAATGATACCCGTATTTCTCGTGTAGGGGAGACCGGGGATGTTGTAATGTTTTTTACATTTTTGCCTGTACCTCGGAGCTCCTTTATGAAATCGAATTCAAAATTTGATACGAACTACCTGCATGTATCTTCTATTAAACGGCACAGGTTTTATCTCTGTATTAGAAACAGACAATGAATGATTTGGCCTCAAACACAGGGAGTAAAATGTTACAATTTACTCAATAGTTTTGATAGTTGTAAAACACCCCTAAGTTAAATATAGCATTATGAATGATATCAAAAAATGTCAAATTGTTCAAAATTTTTCATTAGTTTTTTGTTGTTTTATGTATGCATAATTTTATGTATACAATGTATATGTTGATCACTAAAACCAAAATCATAATTAAACTCCAATTTGACTTTTAAGTAGCTAACTTAAGCCGCCATTAGCTTGGGCGACAAGGTTGACTACAGCCAAGAAACACGAAGACAACAGAATCTGCAAACGCAGTGAAAAGCGCAGCAGCGATCCATAGCTCCGCCCACCGCCCTGCTCAGATTAACATATATTTACATGTCGTGAACTTGAAAATGAAAAGTCAAATTGTAAAATGACAACACAAAAAGGGTTTTTAATTTTATTTTTTTTTAATTTTTCACATCTGACTCATACATGAATGGAAAATTAAAATGGAAATGGTTCTATTTCAATTTAATTCTCATTTTTGCAGGATTTTTGCGCACTGACTTTGGAAACTAAATGGAAAAACGGAGATTGTATTTTATTTTAATCATTTTCATTTTATTTTTTGCAGAAAATGCCTCCCATAGATTAGTGCCTCATTCTTGATTTCAGAAATAGACTTTATTTACATTTTATTACAATTTATTACTATCCCATGTTAAAATCAAACCTAGTCTCCACTCCTGTTTGGTACCTCATTTTCAGTGCTGTACACATAATGAAATAAGTGAATATGTTTATTGACATGGGCGAAAAATAAATTTACAAGTAGTTCAACACGGAAAACATTCTAATTGTGGTTGTGAGTTGTTTACGTGTTGGAGACTTCAAAAACCCTCCGACGTCACTTGAATCAGTAGTCTAGTACGGAAGTGCATTGCATTCACAAAAGAAAAAAAAAACAGACATTTTATATCGTAATTATGACCTACTATCTCATAATAACAAGAAATGATTATGAGAAAAGAAAGGTTAAGGTATAGCCTAGTCATCAATCAGTGCTAACCTAGGCTGCAAGATAAGACAATAGACAATGATCAAGCTTTCGCAATTAATCTGATTCTATTTCCTTCTCGGCATGAGACACTGGGGATTGTTAATGTTACTTAATATATTTGCCATTAATAAACCTATTAGTCTGTCAACACTGCGCAGGTACACAAGTGTCAACATTTAGGTTTCAGGATACAAGTTGTTTTTGGCGGAGGAATGAATAAGTAAACAAACAAAGAAATAAGGATAAGTAAATAATCAGATTTATTTACATATTTACTGACTAGCAGATATAAATGGTAACTGTGGAGGCTCGGTGTGGTAAAAAAAAAAAAAAAAAAAAAAAAAGGACAGCTAAGACAAGTCAAGAAGCAGGTCTCTTTATTCCGACCTCTCTAATACACCCATGCCGATAAAAACTCCCGGCCTGGTCATGCGTCGCCACCTTACACTTGTGTGCACCAGCATGGGTAACGGAAAGTGTGAATTCTGGTTAGACAGTAGTAGCCCCTACACAATTGTTCAGTCCCACTCTGCTTGTCAGGGTCTGCACCCGTCTGTCCCAACCTTTCGTGTCCACTCCCCGTTTGGCCAGCAGGTGTCGCTGGCCATCCTGTTATCCCCCTTGTCCATGTCCTTAGTGTGTTGCCCCAGACTGCTGCAGGGCTCTATGGGCTGAGTCTGTAACTGTGCCCCTCAGGCATATTTTTGAGTCCAGCCACCTCTGTTTTTTGTATCTAGTAGATTTTGTTCCCTAGTGTTTCATTTCTGTGTTTTGTGGCTTAAATTCCATTTTGGTTTTGCCCTTGGTTGTGTTTTACCTGTCTTTGTTATTTCCCTAGTGTTTGGATTCTGTTTCCTAGGTTCTGAGTTCCTTGATTTAATTATTAGTTTCACCTGTTGCCCATTTTGCCAGCGGATGGTTCTGCTCTGTTGCTAATGTTGATTGGTTAATTGTTTCATGTCTCACTCCTCATCGGTACCCGGTTCGGTTTGTGTATTTATGTTCCTGCCTTAATTCAGTTCCTTAGAAAAAATAATAAAAAATAAAATAAATATTTTGCTTTTTGCCACTTCATGGTCCTTTGCTTTGTAGTTACCAGTGTTTCACTTTCTGTAATAAACGCCCCCGTGTCTCAGAGCTGCCTGTGGATCGTCACCTTCTTTTTCTGCCTGCACTATGCCTCGCCTCCGTAACACTGCTTAAATTTGCAGATGTATGTCTTTTTTTTGTTTTCTTTTTTGATGGAGCGCGATCCTGCCCTGCTAGATACTGCTACTTCAGGAACAGGGTTGCCTACCCCTGGATTAATGATATAACACACTATATCAATGGCTTGTACTACGAAGCGGGGTTACTGGCTTATCGGGGAAACTTGTTGAAATTAAGGTACCACAGTTTAAATAGACTTCGTATTCTTTCACTTAAATTTTGCCCAGACTACCTTAAATCCGACTAGTTACCCCGATAAGCCAGTAACCACGCTTCGTAGTACAGGCCCCTTGTCACTGATAGGTGTCATTTGAATAAATTTTACTTGCTTACCTCTAGTGCATGTTGTTTTCCATTAGCAGATGTGTTTCTCAAAACGTCATAGCAGCTGTAAATGTCTACTGATGAAGTCTGTCTAGACCCATTGTCCTGGATGCAAAAACCACGCATTATGTTAGACCAGAGTTATAATACAGCAAGTCTTGTTCTTCTAGCTGTTCAACAAGGTATCAGTAACTTTTTGCAGAACAAAAGACATACCTTTTATTTATTTTGTTTTGTTACTGTTCATTTGCATGCATGTACTGATAAATCAGAGCAAATACCCACTTACTAAATAGCTTTAAAGATTATCTTTGACTGCCTAAGACTATATACATGCATGTATGTATGTTTGACAAATTGTCAATATTGCCATCATTCTCAGTTATCTGAATACTGAACGCTTGAATCCAGAAGTACATTATTTACTGCCAAAGCAGTTACTCTCCTCACCGGTGTCCTCCTTTCTTTGACTTCAGCGTACACCGGGACTTCTCTTGTCACTGCAAGGGGAAAAGAACGGATCACACAATCACTGCTCTATGAATCATAGCTCTATGTGATATATAACAGAGATGTGTTCAGCTGGACCCACCCATATGTTACTGTGATTTCATTTTGCCTGGAGGTCCTGCCCTGTTACCATTTTCCCATCATACCTTTCCTCTTGGCTCTGACTTGGATGATGTATCCTGTGATCGTCAATACCATCAGAAGCAGAGCTCCAATCACAGCAAGCGCATATATGCTGGTATCCCATGGAACTATAATAACATAATAACGCAACTTACAACATAAAAGTCAACTATTAATCGCACATAAATTGACACTTCTACATCATGACATTCCCCATTGCGGTGTCATGGAGACGGCATAACAAATTAACCGGGAGTTTCTGGGAGTTCTGAGAAAGCAGCAGACAACACGCAAAGGCCAGCACATAAAGTTTAATAATTCATAAATGCATAAATATATGTATGGTGCTACTTTGGAGGACGGTAAGCATGTTTAGAACAGCCTCCTGCATGACATCTGACAGTGACTTTACGGTCTTGTTTCTCATTTCTTTTCTCTTCGCTCTAGTCGCCAAAGGGATCAAGGGGACCGAAAAATGTTACATATTTCAGATGACAGGAGGCCTGCATCCCTAACCGCCGTAATGTGGAGGGTCGACTGTATATGTTCCCTTATTCTCATAGTCGTTAAGGAAAGTTTCAGCCATTAGTGAGTCCTGCTGTAGAGGCATGTGCCTCGGAGTCGAGACGGATGCAGGGAGTCTGAGTGTGACACAGATTCATAATGAGCCGTGACTCTTCCCCTCGGCGTACCGTGTGTCTGACAGGAGGAGACCCCCAGGCT
>JAODKF010006796.1:0-11869 GCA_026779585.1 Mormyrus proboscirostris
TATAATCTTAGCATCACCTCCCTTGACTTAAACTCCACACACCTGAAGATATACCCCAACATCCTATTGGCCTATTGGTCCTATTTGTTTAATTAACACTGGGCAAAACTTCATTCTTAAACAGGATAATACCAAGTATTCTACAAAATTGTGCCAAAATTATATCCAGTCCAAAGAAAAGCAAAAGGTTTGAGAATTATGTCTTAGCCTCCCCAGTCTCCAGATCTTTCTCCCGTAGAGCTGGCATGGGATGAGGTCGACAGGTTTGAATTGAGTGTCCAGAAAATGAGACAGAACTGTTTGCATGTGTGAAAATGAGCTGGCAGGGTTTGGACACAAGCAGCGTTCATTTGGGTAAGAATATAAAATCTAGTTTTAGTCTTAGTCACTTCCTGAATATTGCAGTTGGACTTAGGTCACGTTTTAGTCTTTTGTTTTTGTTTTGTTTTAGTTAAGATTTAGTCATTGGAGCTCAGGTTTAATTTTCTATTTTTAGTCACCTTTTTAGTCATAATTTTCTCAGGTTAATGACACTGAAATGAATTTTGCTGAAGGATATTTCTCCTGGCTGTATAAATTCTCTTCAGAAGCAAGAACACCTTATGACTGTTAGTCACCTAGGCTGGGAATGTGTTACTGACTTTCCATTCTTCTTTGGTGTATTAAAATTAATGCCTAAAGCTTGTTAGAAAAGTGCAATGCAATCATATTTCATTCACAGGTCATGCTTATTTTCTACATACATCAAAACCACATACCTTTCTGCATTTCATTTTTGTTATTGTGGCATTAAAACACCCATCAAATTTAACTGCATGGCCATATTATACTGTGATGATTTTAGTTATTATGGCATCTAAACACCCAGTTAACCATGTGCAAAACCCGTCTTCACAACTTACAATAACCCTTCTTTAAAACAAACAGAAAGGGACATTAGTGTGGCATTTAGGGCAAAGCATTAATCGTATGTGTCTCTCCTTCTTTTTACCACATACAGGTTACTTATCCTGGTTTCGTTTCAGAAACGCACTTCTCTCAAATTTTACCCTAGGACCCCCAAAGGTATCTGACGAGCGTCTGTGACACATTGGTAAATCTGTCAGGTCGCGTTATAAATAGTTCAAAGACAGCGATCGCATGCCGATTTGCCAGAGCTGATCACACACCAATTTACCTCAGATTTAGGGGTTTTGTCGGCAATATACCCAAGACTGTCGCCGAGCGTAAAATCGGGGCTAAAATCGTGTAGATCTTGACGTTAGTTACACTGGAAGCTGGCATTTGCGCAGAAATGCGACAAGTGGGACAAACAAATCATCCAATGAGAAAGATGCATGGAGACAGTGAGAACAGGTACCTGCGCTTGCAGATTTAAGCATATGTAAGTGATTGGTTAAAAAGGATAACAACCAATGCGTTGAGATGGCTACTGTGATCTAGGTTGTCTGCCCAAACAGAATTAGCAATTTAGTCTCCTAGCTGTTTACTCGGCAGAGCACAGCAAACGGAGATTTCGCCGTGATTTTCGTTGTCAACCATTTTTCCATGTACGTTGTCATTACAATTTGGTCTTGAAATAAAAGATGATCGAAGAATACCTATTATCAATTCTTTTGACGAAATTAACAGTGGATACAAGTTATATCCAAAAATTTCTGGAAGGGATGTTATGAATCTTTGACGCTGTGATAAAGACAAGGGCTGGTTATTTTGATGAAACTCGAACTTCATTAAATTGTACTTAAAATGTATATTGTTACATTATACTTCAAAACCAGTAAGTTGCATTAGTTTTAAGTATTTTCTTTTTTTTCTTGTAATAAAAGTGGAAATGCAGTGTATCGTTTATTTTAAAAAAATCAATTCTGTTGGCCTGTACTGTATATTTCCCAAAATATTTTCTTTTTATATCACTTTCAAATAACAGAGGGTGGCATAGTGGGACTATTGTGTCACAGCTCTAGGACCAGGGTTCAAGTCTCTGCCAGGGTTTCGCGTTTGTGGACTTTGCATGTTCTTCCCATGTCATCATGGGGTTTCCTTTGGATACTCCAGTCCCCCCCCCCACCCCAGTTCAAAAACAGACTGAGGTTAATTGGAGTTACCAAATTGCACATAGGTGTGCTTGCGTGAGTGAATTGTGTGTGAATGTGCCTTTTGATAGGTTGGAACACCTATCTGGGCTGTTCCAGACCCCCCAGGACCCTGAATAGAACAAGCAGTTACAGAAAATGGATGGATGGAGTTTCAGTGCATTGAGATAAATTTAAAAGGTCAAGAGAACTAAATGTCGATGTTAAATCAGTAGAGTGAGTGAATTAGTCAAGGGTACTTTTGCAAAGAAATACATACAGAATAAAATTCTTTGTTAGCTGTATACTCTTGATATTGAAACTTCTGAGCAATTTCCGTAAGAAACTGAAGAATGCATGTTTACATGTCATAGCCAGCTTGCAGAATGAGCAGTGAGCACCCTGTCAGTGTTGCATTAGATAATGACCCAGCCTCCTTCTGTTGATTTCTTAGTCTCCCTATAGAACCCGTAGATGCACCAGCGTTTGTCCTGCATCTGTGCTCTGTTGACATTTGCTCAATTTTACATGAGGTCCTGGCGAAGGTCTAATGAAGGCCATCTTTTAAGGGAAGCTTTCCTTGGTTTGCAAATGATTGTCTGTGTAAATAAAAAGAATCTAGTCACTCCAAAAGGAAGAGGAAGTCAATAAACAATAAATGACTGGGTGAGTCTCTGGGGTTTGGGAGGACACTGTGCCGAAATGAGCTGGCAGGCAGCGATGGCAGCGCAAGCATGATAGAAACAGGCAGTGACAGGGCATGTACTTCTCACCAGGAGCAGGTTCTATGGCACTATTAAATGTTTATTTTCATTTAGGATGGTCTTAAATACATTGGCCGTTGCCACAATGAATAAGAGTACATCAAGTACAGTTTTAAAATGACCCAAAGGTTCAGTTTGGAAGTTATTTCCTGAGCTTTAATTCCGCAACACTGAGGAATGGACGTGAAAAGTAAAGTCACGGAATCCTCTTTGATCCATGACCAAAGCTCTCAGTGAACGGCTCCATGGCTTTGCAGAGTCCAAGCACTGTGGGAAAATGTCCCCTAAGACCTTCAAGTGTCTCTCCTCCCAGAATCACTTGAACAGAGTAAAATCCCTTTTCCAATGAAAGACAGCATAGGTCCTCTGTTTCTAGTTAAGGATTTATCCATTCCTTAAAGAAAGATTTAACAGTAATCAATGCTGTATTTATTAAAGTTTTTGTTTCAAAGTCCCCACTCAGAGCAGGTCATGTCCTTTCTGTTACCTTTTTTTCGCCTGTATGGCCTTCATTTCAATTATTCAGGCAATTAGTAAATATATAGCCCAAATATTTATTTTACTAAAAAACATTATATGTAATGCATTATATTTAATATTTATACAAATGTTTTTTAAAAAAATCGAATGTATTTATACCTCTCAATAGAAACTAATCAGAATAAGTAAACAATAATGATGAAAAGTGAATTCTACAGAACTGTTTTTATGTTGATATAAATAAATTAAATTATTATAACAATAATAATAATAATGTCAGCAGGATCCATGTGTAGAGTCCTGATTGTTTATTGGGTGATACATGGTATAGATGAGTACAAATGAGGAAACGGGGAGGACACTGGTGGCAGCAAAGGTAACACGGGGAGCCACAGACACGACATTTCCTACGCTATGTTTTATTTAAAGGTGCCTTTCAGGACATTTGAGGTCACCGCCCAAGGAATAAAAACAACAATACAGTAACACCAAAAAAATCCAATCAAATCAGACAAAACAAAAACTAAATCAGACATAGCAAAATAAAAACATAATGAGCTTTCAAGCAGATGGTTTCAAAGTGAATATGCCAGATGAAAAAGACAAGACTTGTACTGTATTACGCAGGATAAAACAAAAACAAATAAATGCTTTGTTAATTTGCATATTCTAATGTTAAACTTTTCTCAGAAAAGTTACTAATATCTAGCTGGATGGCTAGATGAGCACTGCTTTGGTTCCTGCAATTAATCAGCTCATTTTTGATTCATACTTCAAAGAAAAGCACGGCCTCCATTTTCACGTCATGCCCCTTTTATACTTTCATAAGCTGCTCTTGCTTATGCCACATTAAGACAGCGGGACTGAAATGGAATGGTTCTTTCTGGGAGTGAACTGTAGTCCTTTAAGGAATGGAATGTTATTAAATCAGCCCGATAACTTGCCTGGAATGAGCAATATCAGTAAACTTCCATGACTATGAATCAGCAGTTTTGCTTCCATATTAAATTCATCCATGTGTGCATCTTTAACCTTGATAATAGAATCTAGTTAGAGTTGAGCATTGCAAGATGAGATTAGGCACCACTAAATGTACGTTTGTCTGCAGGTCAGCTGGGGCCAGACTGTGCTCTTCCCGTCAGCAGTGAGGGTGTTGATACCTGGTTTTGGGGGGGCGAGTTATGACAAATGTGGCCCTCTATTGTGAAGCCTGTTCCCTAGCGGCTTCGGCTGGGTGCTGCAGCTGTCAGTGTGCCTCAGTGAGGTACTGGTGGCCATGTCTGCTTGAGGGGTGGGGGGCTGGCGTCAACCAGCAAACAGGATCATGATGAAGGGAGGGTCACGCCACTTAATCGCTTCACGTTGCATTTCACAGTGCCGCTCCAAATGCACGTCAGACTCACCCGTCTTGTTAAACCCCAGTCTCCAGTCCTGTCCCTTCCTGTGTCATGTGGTCCCACTTAAGTTCATCTTTTTAAAGTTTTGGTACCACTATAACAAGGCTCCTTTTTGCCACTTATTGATGGTAATAATTAAGTGATTAATGATTTACATAGTGTTACAACCCAATTTAAAAACCTGATTATAAACCATTCATAAAACATTTTATAAAGGTAGAGTTATTGTAAAGTGGTACCGTAGTTTCTTTGCAGAACATCTGCATCTAGATTTTGCTGTTTCCAGCTACTGTAGCTTGGCTGATAGATTATTAGGAATAGCAGTGAGGGCAGTGCGTGCCTCAGTGGGTGAAATGCTGTGATCAGACAGTACAAATCTCAGGGTCAGCAGAGAAACTTCATTGCTGGGCTCCTGAGCAAAGGACCCTAAGCCCCAACTGCTCCAGGATCTGTCTGATGCTGCCTTGACAAAAAAAGAAAATAAAAAGAAAGGAGGTTGCTTTAGGTAAAAGTGTCTGCTAAGCAAATAAATTGAACCTTTTGCAGACTAATAAAAACTGGAACAAACAACGGAGAGCCATATAAGTACTGCAGGAAAAAAAATAACAGAGTATTATTTTCTGGGAATTTGGAAGAAAAGTCGCTCCTCATGTTAATAAATCATTTTTAATGCACTCACTTGTGCATGCTATTAGTAAATATCCTCAAATTTCAATCGATGGACTGTAATATGACCAGAACAGAAAAAAAGTAAATATATTTTACGATCTTTGTGTATGATCTTTTAAAGAGGTCAGCAAATGTGGAACACAGTGTGTAACCTCTTTTTCACATTTAATGGCAAGGTCTTGTTATCTGAAAAAGAGAGGTGATATTGTTCAGTTATATCATATTTCAAATGTTTCCCACCATGACTTCATAGCTACAGTTCTAAAAAAATTTTGCAAGTGTTAGTTTAGCCTGTGTAAAATGCAAGGGGATTCTCTATGGAGGGAGATTCTACGGAGTGAAGCTTTTTTTCATTGAACAGAATCCAGGCCTACCTCATATAATCAGTTAATTCATACCTTATACTTTGTTACTTTTGGTGATATTAATGCCTTTTTTTGTTTGTATGTTTAGTTCCCCACATCCTGCAGGTGTCCTCCACTGTATCCTCTTACAGTGCAAAGACAAGGAGTTAAGTTAATTGGGGTCTCTAATGTACGCATAGTGTATGACTGTGTGTATGAGTGCCACAGAATCACCTTAACCATCTACTGGATGAGCAGTTCTGTGTTAAAGAAAGAGTGGCATCTTTAGTGACAGAAAGTCTTGGTTTCTATTATCATTCCAGATTGAATGTGAATGTTCCAAAATTACCGGGAGATTCAGTATTAAGACAAATACAAATATAAAAATGCAGATATACATAGTTATGTTATTTCATACACAATCACAATGTCAAAGGTCTATTTCCTAAGAGAGAACATTTTATATAAAATTTATAACATACAATACACCAAAATATTTTGAGAGCATTTATAAATCTTAAGTCTTAATCAATACACATGCAGATTACTGATGTGGAATTTGATTGGCTATGGAAGTTGTAATGCAGCTGTGATACAGAAGTACAGAGTAGAATAGCATGCATTTTCTTTTTTCCCCACAATCATTAATGTGGGGATCAAATATTGGTGTACAGGGCTGCAAGTGAAAATGGTCAGTGGTTATTTGTTGTGATTGTGCTGAATATTAAACCTTTGTTATAGTACATGAGTGCAGAGTGAGAGCCATATCTTCATGGCTGTGCATTGTGACGATTAGAATTCATAACTGTAAAGTGAGGCCAGAACAAAGCAGCTTTATGGTGTAATTCTGAATAGTTCTCAGGCCAAGGCTGGCTGTGTGTTCCCAACCATCAGTGATATAATCTCTTTAATGCTTCCTCGTGCTTTTGATGTGTGTTCAGTTTCACACCAGGCCAGTGTTTATAAATGGGACCGGTGAAAGGTTAATGGACGTTTAAGGTCTTAAAGTCTACACTCTAAACTATGTTCGCTGCAGGATTGAATAAATGTCATAAAAAGGGAAGTGAAAACGAAAATTAAGGATTAGGACGCTCTGCAGAGCATTATTAATGCCTGGGTACTAGACGGGACTATGTGCTCTGTGGGAGTCATACGTGTTGCTGCATAACTGGAGCGAGCAGTTTCTGTACCAGCTTCTGTCATTCGGGCAGTAAGGCTACTCAACAGCTGCTCAGACTATTTGTACGGACAACTAGCACATCCTGCATATTTCTATGTTTTTCTTTAATTATCTTATGTACTTTTTTTATATTTATTACCTCGCTAAAGGGACCCCATTTCATTGCCTTCATCTACTGTTTGCTGTACTGCTGTGCATTTTATAAACAAACTTTGATCTGATTTGATTCAATTTGATTTGATCAGAGATTTCTTTGGGGCTAGGGTGGGGCATCCAATTGCCTGGGGAGGGACTAGGGGAACATACCAGACAGCCACAATATTACTCACCAAGGTTTAACTTGTGTTTGAAACCATAGGCCGGTGACTCACATGCTGCAGCAGCACGACGACAGGAGGCGGGATCAGACCGAAGGACCCAAACTGAGAATATGCCAGAGGAATGTTCCAGTATGCCACAACATCTTTATCTGGGCAAGAGGGAGACAGAACTGTTAAGCACTATGGCACACTCCACCTGGAAGAGATTTCTGCTCCTACTGCAGAAGCCTTTGGATGGAGTCCAAGGCAAAACCAGCAAAATATAAAAGCTCTTTTATAAGCTCTATCTCCCAGACTGCCGTGACATCACGGGATCAGGGGTAATTGAGACGGCATTAACGCAGGACTTAACTGCTGCTCATCTCATGTCAGGGTCTTAAACAGATTCTTAACACACTGGGTCAATCTGTGTGACTAGAAGTAGCAAACAAATTAAAATATATGAAATACCCCTCTACCTACCTACCTACCTACCTATCTATCCATCCATCCATGTACTTGTTCACCCATCCATCCATCCATCCATCCATTCATCCATCCATCCATCATCCCAGGAACCACGAAGCAAAAGACAGAGTACAACATTCCACCAAATGGCTCCTGTAAATAAGAGCCATACAGAAATTTCAAGTAATAAATGCTAAATAACAAGCTGACATGAAGGTATCTGTAAAATGTTCTAGCCCTCAGGCTTTTACCCATGAATTCAGACAGTTGCATCCAGTAGGACCTGGGGGCTGGATATCCCACAGGTCCTAGGGTACATGAAAATACTGCCACTAGGACACACTTTGCAATGTGAATAGAACTCATAAGATGTCACCGTGTCTATGCATGTTCTGACCACCCATCCTCTCTGCCTTTATTCCCACATGTCCAGATGGTGCCTTTGGAGTCCCACAGAGGGGTGACATCATGGATGTGACTTATGAACTGTAACATCGTGGGTGCAGCCTTCAGTCTGCCACCCTACACAGGCCAGCATAGTGAACTGACTCCTTGAGAGACTTTGGCTTTGACCTTGACCACAGCTTACATCGTGCTTTTAATAAGCAAGGCCCCCCTTCCTTATTCAAGAATGTCAGAATTCCGGGGGGGCTGAGCAGCCAGTTGACTTTGGACCCTCCCACGTATTTTTTCTGTCTAATTGGAAGTTTTTGGTTCCCCTCCTCCATTGTCCTTTCTTTTTCTTTCTTTCTTTCTTTCTTTCTTTCTTTCTTTCTTTCTTTCTTTTCCCTGTTTTTGTATTATTCTCTGTAAATGATATAGGACCCATGTAAAGTGCCTGGGGGTAACGCTGTCTGAAAGGCGCTATATAAAAATATATTGAATTAATTGAATTTTTGGTGATAAAAAGAATATTTAATAATATTCCAATAATAAATGTTAATATTTGTTGTGATTTATGTTTGTTTATATTTGTCAGCATATAAATGTATAAATGTTCACACACAGTTAACCACAAATTAAATCATTTGTGAGATGTCCACCCATCCATCCTTGACTGGTACTGCATTTGGAATGAGTTGTAATGGGGGATTTGCAGCATGAAAGTGCAGGCAATAGATCTGCAGCAGTTTGTGAATGTTTCCAGGGCCTTGTTGAGTCTCTGACATGAAGAATTCGGGCAGCTCTGAGAGCAAAGGGAGGCTCCTTAACTCCAGACTCACTGTAATCCCATACCAGATAAGCAGAATGGAAGACAGAAGGATGGAAACAGTTTTATTTCTATGGAGTGTGTTTCGGCATATTTGTAATTTGACTTGACAGCAGTTGACATCTGCAGAAGTTAATCTTGTCATAATGGAGGTATCGGGGCGTGCTATTTGTAATGCTGGACGAGAAGGACTTTCTATTATCAAGGCTGCGGTGTTTGATCTTGCTTTTTCCTTCCAATGATCTGTGAAAAAGACAGATGTCACTTGAACTAAGTCCTGGCACTCTCTTTGGCTGTCGACTGTTATGTGATCAAATGCTTTATGAGTGAGGTTCTATATATATGGGGAGGAATGAGTGTTCACGAAGTATGGTCTAGCAAGCCATCTCACCTAAATACTTGTGGCACATATAATAAATACCAGCAGTTTGAAGTGCAATGTATAGATAAGTGAACACACCTCAGAAAACATTAGGCCCTAATTATCCCCTACTTAGTAAGAAGACGCTGCTTAAAGTCAGACCAGTACGCCACACTATAATCGTGTTGTCATTTCTGCAAATACGAAATGACATGTATGTTTAACAGGCACTTTAGAAGAGCTGAGAAAGCCACCCTCTGGCAATCAGTAGTTGCTCCCAGGTTTTGCACAATTGAGACCCATCAAGTGAACTTACTTGTCCAAATGCAGTGGGGATTAAAACTAATGGAGGTTCTGGGGGGGAGGCTAGTCCTTCAAAGCTATTAAAACCAGATGGTACAAGTTATTCTGTTATTTATGACATTACACCCAGTCCCCTTTATCTGGAAGAAATTTCCTGAACTATTTGCTAATAATGGAAAACATACAAGCATATACATGTACACTGAGAATAAAACATGCATTTTCCTGTGCTGCCTTTCCCAGCAAACATATAACGTTCTGCTAACATTGCTTCTCCTAGGGTTAGACGCACAAATCCTTCTCAGTACACCTACATAATGTTTGTGCCAAGTTATTATGCATCTGAATGTTCTGCAAACATTTTGGGAAGTAAAGACGCTAACATTACATGAACATTCCTATTACATTTAGAGAACCTACCTGGAACGTTGACATGTTTTCCAAGTTTCTTGTATTGCAATTCTTAGAGAAACATTAATACAACCAACCAGGAATGTTGTTCAAAGGTTATGCAAAGGTTCCCATGTTACAAATGTCAGGAGAATGTTTCATAAACCCAAACATGCAACCAAAAACGAATGTTATTTTTCCATTAAATAGACTTTCCTGGCAAACCATTTTGTACCATTTTTCCTAGCACAACCAAACAAACCTGCAGGGAAAATTCCAGTAACCAAAAAATAACATTCTGGGAACCTGTTGATTGGGTTATTATCACCAGTGCCAGTTAATGCTTGGCTGCTCAGGGGTCTTTGCATGGGGGGGCAATTGTAAAATACATTAAATGAAACAAAACACTAGGAAACTTACACTGAATGTGTTTTTATTGCATTTTTTTGTTTTTCAGGGAGGTGACAATTGCTAAATAACACAATAAATCAATCACAGACAATGGCATTTTAATCTGCTATATGTCAACACATTTTTTTCTGCCTTTTACCATTTTCTGTCACACATACTCAGCTTGTCCATCCATTTTCTGTAACCACTTGTCCTATACAGAGTTGTGGGGAATCCAAAGCATATCCTGGAGGCTAAGGGCACGAGATAGGGAACAACAACCCATCGCAGGGCACACTCACACAAGCACGCCTACAGATAATTCAGCAACTCAAACTAACCACAGTGTGTATTAGGGAACCAGAGTATCCAGAGGAAACCCCAGGAGAATATGGGGAGAGCATGCAAACTCCATACACATGGAGCCATGGCAGAGACTGGAGCCCTGCTCCCAGAGGTGTGAATTAACAGTGCTAACCACCATGCAGCTTACTTATTTTTGGTTTAATCTGTGATACTGCTCTCCCAGGCTCTCTTTATGGACATAACCCAAGGATCCCGGTGCCACAACCCGGCTGAGGGTGGAGGAGGCAGTTTTTTGTCACTATGGTCCCAAACTCTGGAAATCTCTCCCAGATAGCCTGAGAGCAACTGAATGTCTTGACTATGCGAAGACGCATGTGTTCATTATTGCGTATTATTATTATTACCTGTGATATTTGTTTTATGCACATATTTTATTATTTCTTTTGTCCTTCTTTATTATTTTTCTTCTTTTGAAACGTATGTTAAGCATTTTGCAAACCTTATTGCTAACAACACTACTATATAAATAAAGATTGATTGGATGACTGATTGGTTGTTTTATTGACATCATAGGCCACATCTAGACTGCTGCTCTCTCTACCGTTCCCAAATGCCTCTTTCACCGTAATTTGTATTCCACCAGGATCCTGTTCCTGGTTCTTAATGCCCATATCATTTACATTGTCTTCAGACCTCTCCATTATCCTTGCCCTTTCAATAACCAATATAGAAACACGCAGTGGGGCTCATTCCTCTAAATTTGTTCACTAATATACTGCCATAGACTCCATCTCAGTGCTTCATAAATTTTTTGCATGATTAAAGCAGACTACCCAATTAGCAACTTAATTGATTAGGTTCAGAGAACCCTAATTATTTTCAGCTGAAACAACAGTTGGATCCTCGTAAAATGTAAACACCAGAGATATTGGCGTTTTCCGCACCGAACACAGAGGTATTGAGACGGATGAGCCAGGAGATCATGGGTATTGGAACTAATACAGTTCACCCGCTCCTCCAATCTTGCTGTGGATATAACTGACTGCTGTGTTTATTTTGTCCAACAGTAACCCAGGCAGCAGTGGCATGCATAGGCCCAAGTCCTGTAATTGCTAGTTGCTCAGCTTTGTTTGCCTTTTTGTCCCTGGCATGGGTTTAGGTAGGTAGGTAGAAAACTTTATTAATCCCTCGGGAAGGTTCCTCCGGGAAATTCAGTTTCTAGTAGCACCATAG
>JAODKF010006798.1:0-11852 GCA_026779585.1 Mormyrus proboscirostris
TTTAGGTTTTTGTGTGATCTTAAAAAAATCTAAATAGGCTGGATTTAAGGTTAAATATTCTAGTTTCAATGCATTTTGTCCTAGAATTATTGTTATTCAGTGCTTCTAAAAAGAGAACTGCTTAACATTAAGCATATTTATCAAGTTTTAAGCCTCAGCAGTATTACTAGATTTAAGTTAAAATGTTTTAGTTCTAATGCAATTTGTTGTCATTTCCTAGATTTAGTTTTTCTGGAAACGGGTATGAAGTCCTCTTGCACTTGCAACAATGTGCTTTTAAAAGAATCCCAAGCCTCTTCAACCGTTTTGCTATTTAGCTCCATCCAGTTTACAGTTTCTAGTTTCAGTCTCATACCATTAAAGTTAGCCTTCCGAACACTGTATACTTTTAATTTGGACATTGCTCTTCAGACTCTCAAACTAACCTCGAATTTAACCTTTGTTATGATAACTACCGTCCAATGGTTCTAAAACCTCTAATTTTCCAATCCTATCCTGGTTATTAGAGAACACTAGATCAAGAAGGGCTTCTCCCCTGGTAGGGGTATTAACAAATTGAGTAAAAAAACAATCCTGTACTAATTCCACCATCTCAAGTTCATTTACAGAGATTGGATCACACAAAGATTAAAAACTTTTGAGGTTTGTAAGGTTATTGTCATGATCCGCCCTGTCCGATCCTCCTGTGTGCCACGCCTACCTCGTTACCTCGTGTTCCTGCCCCGATTGTGATCACCTGCGTCCTGTTAATCCCTGCCTAGCCTGTGTATTTAGTCCACGTCTTTCCCCAGTATGAGATCTGTCATTGTATTGTCGCTGGTGAATGTCTCGTGTACTTGTCCCATCTTCATTAAAAACTCGTTTCCCCGGCCTGCTGCGCTGCCTGCCTGCTTTTTGGGCTTACTTGCCCGCCTGCTCGCCCGCTCGCCTACTTGTCCACACCCGAATGTGACAGTTATGGTCTATAGATTTCTTATTTGTAGGAGAAAGAAACATTGCAGATTATTCTGCTTTAGTAGTGTTCTCAATGTTTTCAGTTCTGTTTATAAACCCTGTTCATCCTGTGACCCTCCAGTGGATCATCACCTCCTTTCCCCACCTGCACGATGCCCCACCCCTGTGCCATAACCTATCGAGTCCGTGACAAACAATACACTAATGATGAACATGTAGGTTTGTCATTTTGTAAATTTCTTATGTTTTTATGATGCATATGCAGGTATGTCATTAATGACGAACATACAGGTATGTCTTTACCCTGAGGGATTGTGTTAAAAGTTGGGTTGGGTTATTTGTCGGCTTATTTGATGAAAGGACACTAACAATGTCACTGTCATCAGGGGAAGTCGGCCTCTCGCTGTGCATTTAAAACACGGCACAAGAGGTTGCCTGTGACTCTATTAAGGCAGGCTGCCTCTGTGGGCATTTCAAAGTCATCTAATGATTGTGGCATTTAGACCCCTCAGCAGGAAATAGAGAATGCTGAGCAGTCATTATCAGTGCTAAGGGCTTAACTATTTATTACAAAGAAAATCCCTATGGATTCCCAAATATTTTTAATTTAAGGAGAGAATTGATGGTCATAGTTCATGGATTAGAGTCAAAAGATATCCTCACACCGAGCATTACAGCGATTTTAGCTCTGGACGTTCTGCATAATATTAAATATAACATATTGTACAGGCCTATATGTTTTAAGTACTATCTTGATAATGGGACAAAGTTACAGAAAATCTGACTTTAGTATCCTGGACCTGAACGCAGTGGATGGTTACAGACAACCAGGAGGCTAGCATTCGGCCTATCTGTGCTTTACTTTCCAGTTGGTGTGCCTCCGCATGCTGATAGGATAAGGGCCACTGACTGTGAGGTATCTCTGATTTAGAATGGGTATCGCTAATAACAAAGTTGAGGGAGTCAAACAAGTTCAGGTGATTAGTAATGAGAAACCAGGGAACAAATAAAAGGCAAGACTAGGAACTAACGAACCAGTCTCAATCACAGAGCCAAACCGATAAGCAGAACTTGAACAAAGGTGAACAATGTGTCATTAACTAGACAGAACTGAAATAGAGTAACTGTATATTATACCAAAGTGGGTGTGGAGGTGGATGTGGTTATGAAAACCACACATACTTATGGCAGGTAGCTAGCAAGCTTTGGTATGTCTCTGACTTTTTTGGAACTCTTGCTATGGGTTTCATTAATGACACAGAAAATGTTAAAAACAACATGGCTGCCCCCAATCTCCCTTTCCTCTCTTGATGTTTACTGCATTTGGCAGATGCTTTTGTCAAAACAACATACAAGTGATGGCGTATAATAACTTAAAAATGCTTCTAAACTGAAGGAAATAAATAAAATCAATGTTGTCATACAGGGTGGATCTGGGATTTAAAAACACCTTGACATGCGATAATAGGGCTTGGAGGCTTCTTTGTATACGTTCACAGCCTTTCCGCGGTGCTCACATTGCATGAGTATTGAATTAGGCGCAAGCAGACTCTTAATTACTTCGATGAATGCTGGGTGATGAGTAAACGGCCAGGAGGCCCTCTCACCTTTCAGTACCGATTCCATCACCCCACTGCCGCTGATCTCACCCGTCGTCACATGTGATTGTCATTGCCCCCTACTCCTGATGACAGATGGTGCCCTGATGTCCTGCATCCAGGCACAGGGATGTCCCCTAATGTTAGCCTCATAGCTGATGACACTGTTGGCCTTCCAGGGTGAGAGATGCAGATATTACAGGCCTGCAGCAGCTACCCATGACACGAATATAGAAAAGGAAATAAAATGTGTACTTTATTGTAACTGACACATGCATGATGGGAAAAATTATAAATGGGGTGAAAAATAGACAGAACAGGGGAGTGTGGCCTCATTGTCATTCTGTGCACACTTGCATGTCTGTGGGGGCTTCTCAGGACGTTCAGCAGTCTCTGTCCGTATTAAACAAGCCAAACAGAAGACAAAGTGGAAGGAAATGGATGCAGTTTCATTTCCTCATTCCCACACAAAGAAGATAAATGACAGTTTGTCTCTCTTGAGGAATTGAAATGTTTCCTTCCAAAGTAGCTGGAGGTGGGGGTTCCACGGACCTGCATTTATTGCAAATTGTACATTTCAACCTTGACGTCTGTGGAGATGAACTTTTCTTAAGTAGTTTAAGACCTGTTTGCAAAGCCCTTAAAATAGCTTTTGACACTGATAATCCATAATTTTTCTCCATTATTAAAATGTTTCTAATACTGGTAAAGTAGGGTCACCTTTGGAGAACAAGTAATTCTGTGTCATATCTCATGACAGCTTTTAATGTACCTTTTTTGAGCTTTATCCCAATGTCATATGATATTTTTCCAGCTTTGGACAAGAGTTGAGCAGCCGTGCAAATGAGCAATTCGACAGGGTGTTTTTAATACACTGCTGGCTGCAAACTTAGAGGTTGTTTGAACTGGTGAACCTCTTTTGGAGAGGGTACTCCAAGGATGAATTAAAATGGTCCTGGTCCTCAATATCACTTTTCAGTCTTACAGAGGAGGAGAACTTGAAATCCCGCTCAGGCACATTTCTGATGAATTTCCAGGTCTGCCTACATAGTGATAAAAAGGATAACAGGCGTATGGACTTTTTCGTATAATGTTAGAGCCAATTAAGCCGCTGAAGGTCGATGGAATGCTTATCAGCAGTATCTCCGACAGCACAATCGACTGCCTTTCTTCATTTCCACACTGAAAATGCGAAGCTGCCTCCTGTCTTGCATTTATATTCGAATTTAAGTGGGAAATTCTTCCCTGAATGCGTTTAAAACATTTGGTATTCTGCCTTTTTTGCAATAATCCAAAGTTGGGCCCGCTCTGGCTGTTCTCCTCCAAGCATTTTTGTAAGCATTTAACATTTACATCTTGCATATATTTCTGCTTCCCTGCAATGTGATGTCAAAAGTCGTAAATGGCTGCATACTGTACAATGCAGGAAGCAGCCGGTCGAATTGTTGTTCCACGACTACAACCGATCTCTGTGTTTAGGACTCCATCAAAAATACTAATGCAAATGGCATTCCAGCGATGGCATTTTGAGGCACGCTGAAAGGAATGCCACCTTGCTGAGACAATGGCTCCCCTGAAGAGAATAATAAGAGCTTAATTAAAGGCTCTTAGTGATCATGCATGCCGCCCTGTTGATTATAATTGAATTTTCTCTTAAATCGACATGTGCCATAATAAACAGACTGCAAGAGGATGCTCGTTTTTCCTGAAAGTGCCTTGAAATATAACTTTCACAACACAAAGTAAATTTGAATGAATATATTCTGTATTGGGTGGCAGGAAAATGTGGTCAGGAGGATTGTAGCCTCATATCTCCGGGGCTGAGTCTTTGAATCTCACCCCCACAGTGTGTGAGGCTCCCCTCTTTTCCCCATGTTGTACGGATTTTCCCCTACGGTCCAAAGACATTCAGTAAGGCAAATTGGAGTCTTTCCAGTCATCCATAGTGTGTGTATAGGCTGCCTTCCCGCCTCCTGATACAGGCTACAAGCTTCCTATGGACTGACACTAGATAAGAGGTCGGTAGATGGATGAATTTTTCTTTACAGCTGTACATCTTACATATACAGTAATATGGTGTAAGACAACTCATCTTCTCTTGAGTCAATATTGTGCTTCTGTCTTTGCAAAAAAATTACCCTCTAAGTAAAGTTAAACTTAACTTTGTATTTTAGCCTGACACAAAAGAAAGATAGTTATAGACGTTCTTTCGCATAACAATAAGAGAGAATGATTTGTAAGGACATTTTTGCTCAAATTGTATTTTAAGAAATGTCCTCTCGCTTAGCACATACCCCGTTAAAACACAAAATGGTGACAGCAGGCATTGAAGATGTTTTTTTTCCTTGGAAGTTATTGATTCCTATCCTCTGATGTCTTCTGCTATTCTTTCCTTTCCTTTTTACATGTTTCATTTTTTTTTATAAATGATGTAGAAATGGATTGTCACAGCCTCTAGTCAAATGTGTTTTATGTGTTCTGAAAGGCACTATATAAAAATATATAAGTTTTAGTTATGTCCCACCACGAACACAGGCCCAGTACACAATTTGTGGGGTGTAGATTTTGCTCATATTTCCTCTTGAACAAGACTATTGCTGCATTGCAGTCTGAGACAGAGATACTGTCTGGGGCAGAGTGAGTGATAACATGCAAGATTGCCATCTGCTCCACACCAGGTCTCTATGCACAGGACAGTCAAGCTATGTGCTCATGTTGCTTTGTCTTCCAGTGGACCTCTGGTGGACTGGAATCCAGTCTCTCCAGGGAGCCATAACTGCAACTCTATAGAGAAAATTCAGGATTGAAGAGAATGAGGTGCTGTGTGTTCCTGCAGCTTAGGGCTCTGTGCTCATGCTCAGAAGGGCATTGGTTCAAAGTGATGTCATCACCGGGTCCTTGAAGAAGGTCCTTAACTTCACTTGCTTCAGGGACTGGTTGATTCCGTTTCGTACGTCATTTTAGATAAAACTGCCTGTTAAGTAAAAAAGCTAAATGAAAGGGAAGGGGGAGGTAATGACTTTCATTTTAATGATCTGTACGCTAGATGTTGAATATTCAGCATCTTTATTTTAGCAAGCATGCATTAAAGACAACAGTGTTTGTATATCAAGTTAAAAGTCCCAAGGATTTAACAAAGCTGAGCACCACATTCAACACTGAGCGTGCAGCGCATCTGAATAAACAAGCCATTACCAAAAAAAGGAAGAAAATTCTCACTGTTTTCCTTATACAACTGAAATTAAATGTAGGTATCAAAAAAAAACACTTACAAAACTACTGTATTGTCCTGTTTTTGACCCCGTCAACCTGAATATACTTGTGTATGATCCACTTCAAAGCTCGAAGACAAAGGGATTTATTGGGGAAACAACACACTGGATAAAAAAATGAAACAAAATGACCATGTTGGGTCAACAGCAAATGGGGGAAACAAGAGCAACTGCAAAAATGTCGGTGCCACTTTACAATAAGGCTACTCATATAAACAGTTTATGAATGGTTTATAATCTGTTATTAATTAGGTTGTAACACTTTGTAAATTATTAATAGACTATATTTTAAACAAGTTATAACAAGTTTTCTTTTCATCATTTACAAGTGGTAAAAGAGAGCCTTATTGTAAAGTGGTACCAAAATATCAAAAAGGTATAACAAGAGGAAAAGAGCAACACAGGGAGCAGAAGTAGTAAAACCCAAAACAGGGTGGCAGCGGCAGCAGCAGCAACAACAACACAGAGTAACCTGAACACTTTCTAACATAATGACCCACTGGAGAAATGAACTAAAGCAGGAATTTAAATACACACAGAAAAACTCATAATCAATTAACCAATCAAGGGAGGTACAGGAACAACAGATGGAAGTGGTAACACTAAATGAACACAGAACAAAGGGACATAGCAAACACTGAAGACTACATACCAAACACTAGACTGGGACCATCAGAATAGCGGGGAAAACCTAAAAATAGAAAGAAATGGCAGTAATAAACAATAAGCCTAATAAACACAGAACAGATGAGACTGGCCTCAAAGCTACAACTGGAGGTTACAGCTTCTGAGGCACATACTCAACCCGGTGATCTATGCAGCAGCCTGGAAAAGAAGACAACACACCAGGGCTGAGGGCTAAAAGAGGGGGGGGGACAGAACAACCAGCAGCACATGCTGGCCAAAAACAGGACAAAGAGGGCAGGGTTGGACAGGTGCCGATCCTGACAATACTATGTTAACACATTGTCAATAAAAGATAGGAAGAAAAAGGGATTTATTTTGGTCTGTATGCATTATCCAGTAATCTGGCTTGCTTTTAAAAATAGCTCTGTATTTCATTGAAAACTTGAAAAATGCTTAAAAGAATACTGGGCATGAATCCCAGCAGTTTTAAACAGAACTTTTCTTCTGTGTATTCACTGAGCACACTGAGGGGTGTGTGCACTGTCTAGCGTTCTCACGAGTCTTACAAGGCCTACTCAGGACTGAAATATACAAACCTGTATGGCACCAATGGTCATTTCTACCTTTATATGCACATCTGTGCCAGAAAAGTTGACGTAACACAATCATTTAAAGGACAGCCTTGTTTGGCTACTGGCACTTCACAATGTGTAAGTGGCTAATGGAAACCTTTAAAGCTATGGTGTGTGTGTACCGGGCGGGTTACTTAAAATGTTAATACAGTGGTACCTCGACCCACAAACTTAATTCATTCAAGGACTCAGTTTGCGACCCTAAATGTTTGCGACCTGAATCAATTTTCCCATTTATAATAATGTAAATACAAATAATTTGTTCAAACCTCAGAAACACTATTTTTTTTGTTTTTCTGTGACCAATAATATAGATTTAAATTGAAATAACTTTAATTATACACAAATAATGCTAAATTAAATAAAACAGTACAACTAAGCATATGCTTGTTGGCAGACTGGTTGCTTGAACAACAAAACACCCCCCCCCCCCACAAAAAAAACTAAACAATTAACATTAAAAAACAATACAGTAATTTTGAAAATGATTTTTTTTATAATACTGTACATTATTTTCATATGCCTAAACATTTTATGTACATTTCGTGATGCCACGCATTGTATGGTGATGAACTTTAAACAAACAATACGCAGTTGCCACTATGTGTGAACGGAGAATATAACACTTAAATAGGAGTTGCTTAATTTATGTAATTTAGTATGTTTATAAGTACTTATTTTATTAGTACTGTAATTTTATGTATAGATATGTGACTCTTAAAAACCATCACAAACATGTTTATCAATCACTGAAAGGTACCGCTATAACAGAACGTTCTCTCTCTGTATTTTTTTCAAATAATCTGAAGAGATAAAGACATACATCTACAACAAGTTTTTATACATTTATTTATACCTTTATACATTACATACAACCGTTCTTGGGCATAATATACACTTCTTCATGTTTCGGGTGGTCCTTTAGGTCGCTTTCAATGGACCCTTTTGTTTGCAGCCTGAAACACAGTTCACAAACCGGTACAAAAAATTTTCTAACATCTGGTTCGTAACCTGGTTTGTTTGTGAACAGGATTGCTCATGGGTTGAGGTACCACTGTATAATAAAACCCTCCTTTACCCCATTTCAAATATAATAAGGAAAGTGTTCATTGAATTCCATGTAATAATAAATTAGTTTTTGCAGAGGAGAGAATATGAATATACGATTATCACATTACAGTACTTACTAAAGATTCAATATCCACTAAGTAGATTGGGAAGGATGTTTACTCCTCAATCTTGGATTTAACCTGCAAACTGGAACTCAGGAACTGACAGCAGAGGGCTGTGCTCACCAAAGCAGCAGATTGAACCTTCCTCAGCATTTTTTTCCAATTAGTCATTCATAACACCCTAACAGCTGGTGATGTACAGAAGACTCACCTGCAGAACTGCCCTTTTCATCTACCTTCATCTGCTTCACCAAAAATAATCCCATCTCTCCTCCTCACACAAATGCAAACTTGCACACATGCTCAGAGAAATAACCACATTTTGTGCCAGATATGAGTTCAGACACCAGCCTAGAAGTCTGTAAACATGAAAATTTCTAACTTCTGGTTATTTTTGGCCACAGACTCTGTTCAGACACTCATAAGCAGCATCGTTTCTCAAATATTGCCTTTTAATGAAAGAAAATTTAATTATTTTTTTCTTTATGCCACAATGTGTCTGTGTCACTCCTGCTCTCTGATGACCATTCCATTTCCTCCCCTCTTGTTCCATATCACTTATACCTGTTCCTCGTTGCTGTCTGTGTGTTGTTCTCTAGTTCAGTCATTGTTAGTGCTGTAGATGTTAGTGTTGTTCCCTGGTGTTGCTCCCCACCCTCCCATGTAGTTTTTTTTTTTCTTCTTTATTGTCCACCACCACCCCCCCTTTTTGGTGGACAACTTTATTTTACATTAAATTAAAGGTACAGAGTAAAGGGTGTGGCTGCTCCAGACCCACCTGTCCTAGTACCGTGATTATAAAAAAAGGGGGGGGGCACAGAAACAACAATCGTAACAATAACAGACATTAATCACCATGGGGAGAGGGGAAACCAGGCAACCAAGGCCACCCTGCCACCCCCACGGCACAAGGGCCCATGGCCACGGGCCCCCGAGACACGAGACCACCCGCCCAACCCGAGAGGACGTCCGTGAGGGACTAAGGGGGCGCCAAACCCTTGTACAGGGAGATCCCCGCCCAGCCCAAACCGAACCCTCCAATTCGCCTAGCAGGGCCTAGAGTGTCCCAAGAATCCCCGGACCACCCGCCAGGGACCCACCACGGTGCAGCAGAGCCAAGGACCACCCGGCCCGCGGCCCACGAGAGGAAGCCGCCCACACCGGCCAGGGCCGCTTGCATCACCCCATAATGGATTTTCCACCCGGTGGGCCACCCCACCCGGCCAGGGCCAGAGACAGAGAGGTAAGGGGGGCCTACCCGTCCCATTAAAATTAGTGGGTGCATTTCGGGTATGAGGGCCCCACCACTGGCAGATGACAGCGTCCCCCATTCTCCTCCCCGCACCAATAAGGCCCTAATGTAGTATGGACTGTGTATATGACTAAAGCGGGCGAGCAGTCGAGGCACGGGCACCCCCCTGCTGGCAGACGGCAGAGCCCCACCTGCCTCAACCCACCTCCTCAGCCCTAGTGTCATGTGGTGTCTAATAAGCAAGTAAAAATTGAGGGGCAGTGTCTTGGCGCACCTCCCCACCGCCCCTCAAAGCCCTAGTATCGTGTGAAATGTGGTGTCGGGCCAAGGGGGGCAATATGGGCGTGCCAGGAGTGTCTCCTCCCAGCACCTGGGCCATATCCTCGACTGGCCCCGATTAGACCCCATCCTCGACCCCGCACAATCAGAAGGGTGGCCAACCGGTGTGTGTTCAGGGGCGCCACAAGCAGCCCGGAAGCAGGGAACCCCCCCCGGCGCAGACCACGCCGGATGAGATCCCAGCTAGTAGCCAAGGACGGGACATCCCCATGCCCCCCGGCAAATGGGGAGCCGGTCTGGCCAGACAGGGGTGTCCCTGTTGTGATTCCTAACGATTCTTTTATTTACTCCCCGTTACATACTTTTCTTTTCTGCAGTGAAGTCCCCTTTGGTTACTCCGTGCTGCATGTGGATGGTCAGTCCTTCCCCATCTTCAATCATAACAGTCATAACAGTTTCATTATATTTCTTGATTTTTCATCTGTTTCTCCTGTCTGCTCTGCCAAAATGATATTACTGTATTAAAAATAAAACATCTTTGTTTGCCCATCTCATAATTACAAGGGAGGTTTTATGAAGTACCAATCACTTGAAGTACAATTTAAAAAAATAATAATTGTAAGTTCATTTTATGTGTTTATCTCAAGTGGTGTGTGTTAGCTAGTCTGTGGAGCCATTGGGGGCTAAGGACCTAACAGTGACATCACTCTGCTGGTCACAGGACTCAAACCCACTGCCTTCTGATCACTGTCACAGTAGCCTAACCTGCTGAGCCACACACCACCCATGTAAGAATGCAGGTTGCAGATTCAACTAAGCTGAACTGAAAATGATACCATTGGTCTTCCAAAAGTGTTTATTAATTCCAAATATGCATGCACTACAAATGAATTTATGATTCTCCTGGTCATTTTTGATAATGATGGTGGTTAAATAGATATTTTGTTTCTGAATTTTTCTGAATGGTACAATTTGTGTTACTAGAACTAAATTCCATCATCAAATGTGAATAAAGCCAGTGATGATGAAAAATCCACCATGAACACGAATGAAAACGAAAATTAACTTTTTTCAGATTAAATTTATGTCCTATAAAGTCTGCTCACATGGACTTCATTGTAACAACCAGTTAAAATGAATTACAGTATTTAATCGTTGATGTCTAATTAATGTGCAAATCCATATGAGACATTTCCAGGAATGAAGCCAAGTGACCTGCATTTTATTGAAATACATGGAGGGAATCAGAGCCGTCCCACAGCTGAGTTAGGCCAGAGATAAAAGCCTCCTTGACTTCATGAAACTGTCATTTTATTTTCTAGTTTTTATTCTTCTTTGCGATGTGGTTGCTGTATTGCGCTGTGGTTGCAATCCTTCTTGTTGCCTCCACAGGGATTGAATCTGTGAACTATTAAAGATGTAAATGATTCATCACAAATACAAACATGTGATTGAATCACCCTGGCTTCTGCATAAACATTTGTTTTTTTTCATTGCAACTTCGTCATGTTGAAATTTGGATAATGCAGTCTGTTTATGTAATTGCCAAATAGCCATTACAAGGATTTAGAACTGAAGAGAAAAAAATATCCAGTTTGAAGACTTTGATACTTATTTTTGTAGATTATCTTGTTCTCCAGAAATGGTTAAACAATAGTTTGGGTATTACAGTCATGTTCATATTCATAGGAAAGTCAATGGGAATATTGGTGTGTAAAAAAAACAGTGAAGGGGCACATGGGGAATGGATGGCAGGGGCGGGGATTGAAACGGAAATAAAAGCGGGAATGAGGAATTGTTTGGCGAGTCCAGTTGGAAGGGAGAAGGTTAGTCTGAACGCTGAGTTAATCGTGTGACAAGTCGGCGTAATTTAATATGACTGGCGAAACTTTTACCCTCTACAACTAGCCCAGGACGTAACAGGCGGGCTGTGACCTGGAGCGGTAGCAATTGGAGCTATTCCAGCATTGTACGGGAGCTCGTAGTGGAAGAATATTTCAGAGTGGTTGTGCCGCTTTTCCCCTGTTTTGTTACACTGTATTAATCCATCAACTACTGTTTGTTAT
>JAODKF010006799.1:0-11827 GCA_026779585.1 Mormyrus proboscirostris
GGGCTCAGCCTCGGTGTCTGAGCCGCCTTCTGACTCCTCCTCTGCCTTCCCTGACTGAACACATCCTGAAAATTCCGTAGTCCCCTGCATGTGAATATGGAGGGTTCCCCCTGTGACATTAATCACAGGGCACATGTGGGCCGGGGGCACTGTTGGTTTTGGCCTCCGACCCGTGTACCCCGGAGGAACCCCACAATTTATAGTTTTCCAGTCACTGCACCCCTTACACACATCCTTTTCCCCCTTATCTGTTTGTGTTTTCCTCCTTTTTCTCAGAGTGGAGATGGTCTGTGCCTTGCCAGAATATGGCTAATTTCGCCCACACACTCCTTTCCTCTTCATGCCTATCCTCCTCTTGTCTCCACTTCTCCTTCAGCTGGTCAAGTTTTATGTACGGTCTATTTAATGTACGTCGCGGTGTTTTTTCTTTTAACTCCTGTTTGTAGTTATGCTCGACCCGGGATGATCTACGGTGGGTTGTAGATAACAAGTGTATGGGAAAACTACTCGCCCCCAACTTTACCCCAACTTCAAAAAAAACCTTTTCATGCACTGACCAACTTCAAACAAATTTTTTTTTTATATACTGAAAGACAAAATGCCAAATTTGATGTGTGGCAGGTACAGTCTGCCCGGGATGACCTATGGGGATGTAAATATCAGCTGTATGTTGTTACAACACTGATCCAGGAAGGAGGCAGACCCCAAAATGCAGGAGACTGATTTAATGAGACTAACAGAGCCGATAACAAACAATGCCAAAGGGGAAATCTGGGAGAATGGTCGGGTCGGGCGCAGAAGGGTCGAAGATCAGTCCTACAAAGAGGGACAGGACGAGGAGACTATGGGATGGATTGGGCAGGGCAAGTGGAGCAGACAGGCGGGGTTGAGGTAGCAGGCAGGGCAGGTGAGGTAAGCAGGAACAGGGAAGAAGGCAGGGCGAGCGGGACCAGTCAGGGATGCAGGGCAGGCGAGACAGTAGGGCACAACGACACAAAAAGGAGAGGGGACACGAGACAGATAAATGCTTGGTAAAGTTCTGGTACATGGCAATAACACTTCGCAAACGCTGTTAGCACATTCGAGCTTTAAGTATTAGACCAGTAAAAGGGGATGATTGTCAACCGCTGTGCTGCCCCGCCTCTGTGGGTGTGACATATGTGAAAAACTACCTTTACCAAAACACCCTCACTCCCTGGACTGTCGCAGGGATCAGACACTACCCCTCCTATCCCTCCCTGCCACTTTCACAGACACACGCACACAGGCAAACTGTTGCTGCAGGGGTCAGACACTATCCCTCCCCTCCCTCCCTGCCACCTTCACAGACACAGACTGCTGCAGCAAAGCGTTTATTGGAGGACAGCGTCAGACATACCTCCTCTCATTCTACGCTCCAACTCTCTCATTTTCCCAGAGTTTCTTTCAGACTCATGCAACACCGGGATAAGCTACAACATCGCACTCAGAATGTCCAAGTCCTTTGCAGACACAGCCAGCCTCAGAGGGTACTAGTGTTCCTTATCCACAACATTTCCAGGTTCTGGGTCGACGGGGACATCATTCACTTTTCGACAGTACTGCACCAGCGGCAACCCCAGCGTATGGTCACATTCGATCAGGTAACCTGTCCGCTCAGCTCCTCATTCAGCTCTGCCAGCCATCACCCTCATAGCACGGGGTCCAACACCATCGGACAAATCCCACTCATATTATTAAGCACCCAATTCACTGAAACTTCATTTCAGTCTACACACTAAACGGCATTTTTAACCTTCTCTCACAACCGCAATAATTAAAGAAAACCCACCCACAATAAATAATTTAAAACAACGCAATAAATTTCACGCCACCTGCAACATCTGGAAATAATTAACGACACTAACCATTATTCCTGGCCCCACCCACTAGTGACCTCAACCCTTTGATCTTTGTGACCTTTGACCCGACCTGTCATTTTGATGAAAGCGGTATGCTTCTTCTTTCTCTGACGTAAAACCCATCCTGAACATCCGATGCCCTGAAGTGCACTCTATGCAGGAATTTGAATTGTATTAATTGTAAAGCTGACTGATCTGCCTCCCATTTTGCAATTGGAAGGGATATTGATTCATCAATTTTTGATATATTACCCAGCTTTGCCCTATACTAACAATAGATCTACACTAAGAGTGTGTCACGATCCAACATGGAAGCAAGCAAAAGGAGTCGTGGATACCTACAAAAGGGTTTTAATCGTGAGATGAGAGAGGGGTTGCTATTCTTATACACAAATTGATACCATTCCAAATAATAAAAATCATCAAAGATCCACATGGGAGATACATTATAGTACAAGTCAATATTCTGTCACAAAAAATAAATCTTATTAATATATATGGACCCAATGATGAAAACCGTCCTCTTTTGAAAATTTATTCCTAATAATGTCTGCTCTGGAGGGCTTATACATTATAGGGGGAGACTTTAATTGTACACTAGATCCAATTTTGGATAGATCTACACAACCTGACAGCACCCATACAAAAACCAGAAAAGTACTCCAGAATTATATGCAAGATCTTAGACTATATGACATCTGGAAGATTAAAAACCCTAATAAATGGGAATATTTGTGCAATTCTAGTTCATGTAAAAGTCACTCTAGATTTGATTATTTTCTAATATCAGGTCAAAAACTGCTTGTATAACAGCATTGTAATTAGTGATCATGCAGCAGCGTCTATGGAAATTCATTTGGGTAAGATAGAGTACTGTCCAAAGAGATGGAGATTATGAGAGCTAAATATGATAAACTGACAACTGAAAGAGTGGCCAGGAGTTTAATGTGGACTAAACAAGCATATTATGACCAAGGTGAAAAAGCAGGTAAACTACTGGCCTGGCGCATTAAGGAAACACAAGCTGAAAGGACAATACATTGTATAAAGTCAAAAACAGGTAATTTAACGATTGAACCCACAGAGATAAATGATAGCTTTAGAGAATTTTACGAGTTGTTATTTAAATCCGAATACAATGGAAATGAAGATGCTCAGAATACTTTTCTTGAACAGTTACAATTACAGACATTATCAGAGGAAGATAAAGCAGCACTTGATAATCCACTATCAATAAAGGACCTTTTACAGTATATGCTATAGGAGATATGAAGCACCTTGGCCAGATGGGCTGCCAATAGAATTTTATAAGAAATTTAAAAGTAAATTAGTACAGCCACTTTTACACATGTATAATGAATCATGTGAATTGGGTATGCTTCCAAATTCACTGAGAGTAGCTACTATAACTCTTTCATTAAAACCACATAAATCCCCAATTGACTGTTCTTCCTACAGGGGAATTAGTCTCATGGGATGTGACACCAAAATATTATGTAAGGCTCTTGCTAGGAGACTAGATAAATATCTACCTAAATTGATAACTGATGACCAACAAGGTTTTGTTAGGAATGGACAGGGTTATCACAACATCAGATGGGTTCTAAATATATTATATGAGAAACACAACACTAAAGACACAGCAATCTTAGCTCTAGATGCATGCCAAGCATTTGATAGAATAGAATGGAATTACCTCTTAGAATCCAAGATATGGATTAGGTGAATCATTTCTCCAATGGATGCGAGTACTGTATGCAAACCCCACAGCACAAATTTTAACAAATAACAGCATAAACCTGTTAACTTACAGCGATCAACGCGAGAGGGGTGCCCCTTGTCACCACTACTTTTTACATTAGCAATAGAACCTTTGGCTGCAGCAGTGGGGGAAGATGGTGGCGCAGGAGGTAGTGCTATCAACCCTCTGGTTGCCGGTTCGAGCCCTGATTCCTCCTGACCCCATCAAAGTGTCCTTGAGCAAGACACTGAACCCCTAATTGCTCCCGGTGAGCAGGTTGGCGCCTTGCATGGCAGCCTCCGCCACCGGTGTGTGAATGTACAGTATGAATGGGTGAATGTGAGGCATGAATTGTAAAGCGCTTTGAGTACTCGTAGGAGTAGAAAAGTGCTATATAAATGCAGTCCATTTACCATTTTTACCATTTTTACCATTTACCAGTGCGATCTCATGCGGGAATATCAAGCTTAAGAATTGGTAAAAGAGACCACTTAATTTCTTTGTTTGCAGATGACATATTTTTTCTGACAGATTTAAAGAATAGTATCCTGAATCTGACAAGGCTATTAGAGGATTTTGGAAAATTCTCTGGGTACAAAATTAACAATTCTAAATCTGTATTAATGTTTTAATGTAAACACCATTTACAACAACTACTGAGGGTTTTAAATACCTGGGTGTAAAAATTACTCCAGAACTCAATAAAATAATACCATCAAATTACGATCCCCTGGTAGATGAAATTATCAAACTATTAAATCGATAATCGATAAACTATATCAGCCTTATGAGAGAGGGGGGGCTTCAATTTCCAAATCTCAAGTGGTACTATATTGCGGCCTAGTTGACATCAGCTACACATTACTTTTGTACTTCACCTCCATCTTAGGTAAGCACTGAACAAGAATCAGAGTTGTCCTTACATAGTTATATGTACTCTTCAGATGAAAAATCCCTTCCTGAAAAACACAATTTTAATGGAGACTCTCCAGTACTTTCTCAGTTCACCCCCATTTGGGGTAATGAGCAATTCATACCTGGTAAAAAAGATGGGGGATTTAGACTATGGCATGTGAAAGGTATTCAGAGAGTGATGGATTTGTATTATGTAATGTGTCTATCAATGTGTTTGAAAAACAAAACTAAGAGATGCTTGTTTGCACATTTTAAAAATAAATATGCAAAATAAATAAAAAAATATATAAAATAACCTTATCGTGGAGGGGTTTGTGTGCCTCAGTGACCCTGGGGGCTATGTTGTCGGGGCAATAGCCCCTGGTAGGGTCTCCTAAGGCAAAAAGGTCCCAGGGGAGAGGCCAGACAAAGAGCAATCCAAAAGAACACTATGACAAGTAATAAAATCAAAGGCTCGTTTCCCTCTCCCGGACTAGGGTTACCGGGGCCCCACCTTGGAGCCAGGCCTGGGGGAAGGGCCTTGGCTCGTGGGGCCTGGTTGGGCATAGCCCAAAAGAGGCACGCAGGACTGTCCCCAGGTGGGCCCACCACCTGCAAGGGGAATGTCAGGGGTTCGGTGCATTGTGGATCGGGTGGCGGCTACGGGAGGACCTAGCGGTCCGATCCCTGGCTGACAAAACTGGCTTTTGGGACATGGAATGTCACCTCTCTGGTGGGGAAGGAGCCTGAGCTTGTGCGTGAGGTTAAGAGATACCGACTAGATATAGTCGGGCTCACCTCAACGCATAGCTTGGGTTCTGGAACCAATCCCCTGGAGAGGGGCTGGACGGACTTTTCTTCTGGAGTTGTGGCGGGTGAACAATGTCGAGCTGGGGTGGGGCTACTGGTGGCCCCACAGCTCGGTGCATTAACATCGGAGTTTACCCAGATGAACGAGAGGGCTGTTTCCCTGCGCCTTCGGTGCGCTTATGCGCCGAATGTTGGTTCAGAGTAACCAGCCTTCTTGGATTGCCTTAGTGGTATGCTGCGTGCCACGAGGGGATTCCATCATTTTGCTGGGGGACTTCAACGCTCACGTGGGCAATGACAATGTGACATGGAAGGGGGTGATTGACAGGAACGGCCTCCCTGATCTGAACCCGAGTAATGTTTTGTTCTTGGACTTCTGTGCAATGCATGTTGGTAATGAACACCATGTTTGAGCATAAGGGTGTCAAGTGGACATGGTACGAACATGCCCGGGGCTACAGGTCGATGATCAATTGCATAATCGTATCATCTGATCTGCGGCCTTCTGTCTTGGACACTTGGGTAAAGAGAGGGGCAGAGCTGTCAACTGATCACCACTTGGTGGTGAGTTGGCTCAGGTGGCAGGGGAGGAGGCCGATCAGACCTGGTTGGCCCAAGTGAGGGTCTGCTGGGAACGTCTGGCAGAGGCTCCTGTTCGCCTCGCACCTCCGGCAGAATTCCAGCTACATACTGGGGGAGGTTGGGGACATTGAGTTTGAATGGACACTGTTCTGGACCTCCATCGTGGAAGCGGCCATATGGAGCTGTGGTTGCAGGGTGGTTGGTGCCAGTAGTGGTGGTAACCCTGTTCCTGAAGGTGGACACCAGAGGTGAGGGGGGCTGTCAAGCTGAAGAAGGAGGCTTACCGGGAATTATTATTAGAAACAGGCGAGGGCAATCAACAATCACCACAGACTCAAACACTTGGAGAGACTAGAAACAAGGGTATAGAACAAGACTAGATCAAGTAAGGATAACTAAGAACAAAGGCATAAGTAAAAAAACAATAATCAAAACATATATGTTTTCCATGTTGAACATCTACTTGTGAATTTATATTTCTGACCCTATAAATTAATGTATTACTTTATTTAATTGTACATGCAGAGTGAACTGAGCATTATGTAATGAATATGTATACCACAATAGCCCCAGTCTACACTTGTCGTTGTCCTACACTACTGCATACTGCATGAACCACTATCCCAGCTGGCACAGTGAATGTGAGATACCTAATAGTCTTGAACTATTGCTGAATAAAATCCCATTTTTAAAATCCCAAAGTCATTGCTTGAAATGGCTTTATAATAAATTAATAGTTATTCTTCTGGCAGCGACATGCATGCCAATCCTGTATTACCCCAGAGGAGTGGTTCTCAGTCCTGTTCCTGGCGTCCCACCTGCCAGAATGTTTTTGTTCCAACCTTATCTTAATCAGGCTTATATGGTCCTTAATAGGCTGAAGCCAGTTTCAGATCGAATGTAGCATGGACTACAATGCGCTCCATGCTGTGCGCCGCTCACGGAGCTTGTACAAAGATGAACTTTGTTGAACTTTGATTGCTGGATGGAATGGAGGAAAAACTTATATTGTCCATGTCTGAGTTTCCAAAGCTATATCACACAAGCATACAATCTTTTTGAGTACGAAATATACATTGTCGCTAGTGACCGTGAACCAAAATGACAGGAAAGAGTTTTGAAAACCACGCCTACTCTTTGTGCAGAAGCCTCGCAGCGAGCACAGCGCATGCCGTGTTCGGTCTGTAACCAGCTTTAGCCTATTAAGGACCATATAAGCCTGATTATGGTATGGTTGGAATGAAAACATTCTGGCAGGTGGGGCGCCAGGAACAGGATTGAGTACTACTGCCCCAGAGGCCAATTATGCTGACCACACCTACAGAGAACATGTGATGCCATGTGTCATTGGATCATTATAAACTAGAGCACATGCCACTCCACTTCAGTGTTTGAGTCAAGAACTCAACAGAGGCAGGTAAAGAAACAAATATATCTTTTATTGTGTCTGTTTTTCATATCATTTAAATAGGCGCCCTCTTTGGAGAAATGTATGTTGGTGTTGCTGACTGTGAATAACAATTTGTGTTTTAATGTACATTTCTGCTCCTTTCATTTGACAGTTGACCTATGGCTGGCCAGAATGGTTCCTCTCCGGAGCTCAACTTCCTGTATTACCAGTCCATAACAGAAACGATAGACCTCATAACAACAATAAAATCATCTGTTGTGCTGTCCACTGCCCTACTCTTCATCACCCTGAACCTTGTCATGTTCTTTGCCATGTGGAGTAAACCCAGCTTCCGTGAGACTTCCCGCTATCTTCTATTTGGCCAAATGCTCCTCAGTGACTCCATCCATCTGGGATTCACTACATTGCTCTACACGTGTAGCATGGCTAACATCACTCTCATCAAGGTACTCTGCTCCATGATTGTCCTTGTAAGTGGGACAACTTTCCGCATCTCCCCCCTAACGTTGGCTGTGATGTGTCTAGAACGCTATGTGGCTATTTGTTTCCCACTCCGACACACTGATATTGCAACCCCCAGGATAACCGGTATAGCCATTGCAGTGGTCTGGTTCTTGGGCTCTGTGAATTATGTAATTGATGTAATTTTTTTAGTAGCCACAGATACCCAATTCCTCACCAAAACCATTTACTGCACACATGAGCGCCTCTTTCTGGCCAAGTGGCAGTTAGATGTGTTCCAGAGCTTCACTGGTGTCTTTTTTGTGGTTGTGGGGATCACTGTCATTGGCACCTACACAGGCATCATAATGGCAGCCCGGTCCATCAAGGCCAAAAAGGCCAGTAGGACAGTTCTCCTTCACCTGGCCCAGTTGGGCCTCTGCCTCTCCTCCTTCCTGTTCAGCAGCATCGAGAGAGCTCTGTCCACAATCAGCTCAGCCCTCTTTATCCACCTGCGCTACCTGAACTTCTTTCTCCTCGTCCTCGTGCCCCGCTGCCTGAGCCCCCTCATCTATGGACTGAGGGATGAAGGAGTTCGTCCCCTCTTCCTCTGTTACCTCCGCTGCAGTCACTGGAGGATCAAACCAGGCACAAGACAGTAACAAAGCATATCAAGATCTTTCAAAATGTAAGGAAAAACTCATAAAGACATTTTAAAGAAATTTATATGAATTTGTAATAATAAAAACTATTGTTCCAGCGCTATGAGACAGGTCTCTGATCATGATTAATTTTGCCAGGTCTTTGTTCCCTGTGTTTCTCTTTGAGTGTATTTGTCTTCTTCTTCCCATGTTTTTAGATCCAGTAATCAAACACTGTATATGATTTTTTTCCCCTACAGAAACAGCACAGCCCCGTACCATGTCTTTGCCTTATTTTCTAAATGTAATGCACTTTTCCTGTTGTCTGTATCTGTGTAATTGCTAGTGTTTACTTGCATGCATAAACATGTGCATTTTGAAGACAAAATAAAATAACAACAAACAAAACGCTGATGACTGGGATATCAGGGTCTCATTTCCCCAACTGTAATTTGTGTTTGCTAAGACAGTATTCAAGGGGAATACAAACACTTTCTTCCAATAATACGAAATGCTGAAACACTAAATATACTAAAAAGTAATGTGCTAAGTGATCTTCCAAACATCCATACTTCTAATACTTTTGTTGTTTTGTTTATATCTTATAGCTTAATATCATTAAGAAATAGTCACAAGGCCAGCACATATCTTGTATCACCAAGCTTGGGGGCTTCTATAGCACCTCCTCTGTATTTCTGTGGAGTTTGCACATTCTCTCTGAGTGGGAAGGTGTCCCCAGCAGTCCAGAAAGAAGTGGTTAGTTGAATCAGTGTCACTATGTTGCCCAAAGTGTGTATGACTCTGTTTGTGTTGTGGGCTGTAATGGACTGTCTTCCTGTCCAGGGTGATACCCTGCCTTGTGCCACTCAGGACCCTGTACTGACTTAGCAGTTGGATGACAGATGGATTATCACAACGCAATTATTAATATCAAACCCTAACATGCCTCCGATTAACAACAGAATTTTCCTGCTAAGCTGTCGAGTGTGTGATGATTATAGAAGTTGAATGTGCTCCCTGCTCTGGGGAAGGACCTCCATCATCTGGGTACCTAAGTTGGCCCTGCCTCCATACATCTCCCCAGGGCCGCCATTAACGCTCATAAATTATTAATGTCAGGCCTCTGATGGATGGCTTGTTTGTTCTGCTGCTGAGCAAGCAGGGCTTCCCTGTGGAGATGAGCTGCCTTGTCACAGTGCGGGACCCCACAGCTATTAGCCTGGGCCTAGTCAGTGCTGAAGCCTTCTGAACAACAGGCCTGATTGCAGCCTTAATGTGACCTAATGAAAACACCACATATATTCTGCTGCCTGCCCATACAGTGCTACAGCCTGTTAACCAGTTAAACAATGACCAGAGTAACTAAACATTCAGTTCATTTACAGTTGTTGTAATTTTGTAATAGGTTATAAAAGTTAATGTGAAGTAGTTTTTTTATGAAACTTTGAAGAATGATTTGTGTTTTAAGAATATTAAACTGCATTTTACTAAAAGTGCACTGCTTCATAAACCCAGAAAGAAACAATATACACAAAACAATTGTAATTATTTTTAAAATCATTAGGTTCGAGTGAGTTTAATCTTGTCGCTCTGCAGTGACCTCTAGCGTCAGCTGGATTCCTACAAGGAGGTGATTGGAGTTAAGCACATTAGCTGTGTAAAATTACATGATGAATACTGCAGCTTGTATTGGAAAGGATGGCTGACAGTGCTCACAGCAGTGGACAAGTGGACCTCAGCTTATAGCAATATTTACTGAGAGATAAAAAGTAAAATATAAAAATGAACTATACACAATACATTTTTAAAATACACACCTGTATGGTGGCACAAAGGTTAATCATTAAAATAGTCCAGCTGTGGGTGACCTCTGGCCTTTAACATTTGTGATACAGAGCCAGAGTGAAAATTTCATCACAAAATTGTTACAATTAGTTGTGTGAAAGTGGAACAAAAACAGCCTGTACAGCATAACGTGGTGTGGCGTGGTGTGTGAGAAATAGTTGAGAAATAGAGCAGTCCCTCTGCTACCTCCACTGCGGTCGCTATTAGTAAAATATATCAAGATCTTTCAAACTGTAAGGAAAAAGTCAGAAAAAAATATTAAAGAGGAAATTTAAAGCAATTTATATGAATTTATCATAATAAAATTATAGTTCCAGTGCTGCAGGGAGTAGGCAAGGCACAATCTGTCTGGGGGGCAGGGGAGTGAGACAGGTCTCTGATCGTGATTAACTTTGCCAGGTCTTTGTTCCCTGTGTTTCTCATTGAGTGTGTTTGTCTTCTTTTTCCCATGTCTTTAGATCCAGCAATCAATGTGATTTTGTGTATGTGATTTTTCCCCCTACAGAAACAGCACAGCCCCGTACCATGTTCTTGCCTTATTTTCTAAATCTAATGCCCCTTTCCTGTTGTCTGCATCTGTGTAATTGCTTGTGTTTACTTGCATGCTTAAATATGTGCATTGCTGTCATGCTTAAATGTATGCATTTTCAAGTTCACATAGCCATTAACTAAACACTAATGGAGACACAAAGGACATAAGTTTAAAAACTTTACGGAAACCCAAAAACTGTGGTGGTATGGAGCTTCCTAATTTGTACAACTACTTTCTTGCCAACAGATTGATATATGTCCTAAAATGGACTACGCAAAACAATTTAGACCTTAACTGGCTGGATATTGAGCAAACTTTCTGTAATGATATTTGAATCCAGGACCTGCCATTTATCAGTCTTATACTTAAACAACATTGCTATTTTAAGACCATTAATATCAGCACATCGCTGACAGCCTGGTGGGAATTTCTTAAAATGAATGAAACTTCACTGATCCTATGTAAACTGACACCCATCTGGAACAACCCTGACATCCTGTTCAATAAAAAAATGACAAACTTCCTTGCATGGCATAATAAAGGAGTCAAGCGCCTCAAATATATAATCTAAGTCAATCACATGATATCATTTGACAGTATACCAGAAACCTATAGCATTGAGAAAAACAAATACTTAGAATATCTTCAACTTAAAACAATAATACATAATAGATGGTGCCGTAAGCAAATAGATCTGGAGCTTTCCCCTAAAATAGCAAATTTCTTAATAACTCCAACTAAAAAACTACTGTCTAGGATTTACGTCTACCTAGCAGAATCTGATACAACACTCACTCCCTACCCACAAATTGGAAAGGCTTTTACTCATCAACCCAGACACTACCTTCTGGAGGCAAATTTGCTTGAATACCTTTCGAATAACTCAGAACTCCAACCTGCAGCTATTACAGTACAATACCTGCCTGGTAGGGCTGGGCTGGGTTGGTGGCTGCTGTTGGCATTCCCGGGATTGGGCCCGTGAGTACTGGGGGGTGGGTGGTGGGGGGGGCAGTGGGAGGAGCCTCTGCCTCACTTGTGGGGGGGCCTGGT
>JAODKF010006800.1:0-11826 GCA_026779585.1 Mormyrus proboscirostris
TTTTTGCTTGTTCCCCCCTTTTTTTTTTCTGGGTCGCCCCCCCCCCCCCCCCCAGTTCCCTTCCATAAACCAGTGAGAAGATCATGACTGTAACAATTCTCATTAACTTTTAACAACTTGATTTCTAGGGGCAAAGAACCAACCATCTAATTAATCACACAAAAATGCTACATGTAAACTTTATTATTAAATAAACCCAACCTTTCAAGTAGATAAGATAAACACAAATCATGTTAATATTTAGGCACCAAGCATTTCGTAATTTCAAACACCATTGGCTTCCGACCTGAATTTTAGTATTTTCTTAAGTATAACACTAATTTCTCGCATGTGCTGTTCAATGAAACTTAAACAAAAGCCCTTGAAACAGATATCATTTGAGGTGTCTTGCTTCTATTTGTATTTATTAAGTTACGGTGACATTACACTGCATATCCTAACAGGAATCTAAGACACACAGGAAGGAGAGGATTTCCCGAAAGTGCTTGTTTTGTGCATTTAGTATAATTCTCTATCTTTTGATAACAAGCTGTCATGCGTCCTGCAATAATCAGCAGACTACTTAATCAAAATAATTGCTAACACTTTACTTGACAGGGCTCAAATACTTAGTAATAACTCAGTTACTACTGAAGTACAAAAAATTAGGCAATCATGGGCAACTGGGCATACAGTTGCTTCTTGAGAAAAAATATGTGTTATTTCATTAATGATGAACAAATTTGAGAACAGTGTTTCACTTGTGTGTTATTCATGACTTGTTCCTTCAGTAGGTCATAAAAGATTTAAAGAATTAATAGTTATATTCTAGTATAAAGTAACTCCTAGAGATAAAACCTGTTTAATCATGATTTATTAATGTTGAATTAACATAAGATCAATATTACACAGGCTTGTGCCAGCGTAACTTGGGGAACCATAATGAACTACAACTAATTTAATGCAAATCGATAAAACTTCATTAACAAATGCTTATACCGAGGGGGGGGGGCAGAGTGTTGCAGTATTTAGCATTGTAGCCTCACACCCCTGGGACTAGGGATCCCCTGGATACTCCAGTTTCCCCCACAGTCCAAAAACACGCTGGGGTTGATTGGAGTTGCCAAATTGCCCGTAGGTGTGCATGTGTGACTGACTGGTGTGTGAGTGTGCCCTGCGATGGGTTGGCACCCCATCCTGGGTTGTTCTCTGCCTTGTGCCCGTAGCCTCCAGGATAGGCTCCAGGTCCCCCTGCGACCCTGAATAGGATAAGCAGTTATAGAATATGGATGGACTGAGATTATATGAGTTTTCCAAAAGCAAACGGACAGGTGGACGCAACTTTATGTCCCCCATTCAGATGAGTTACCATATTTGTTTATATATGAAGTTAACATTAAAAGAAGATTCATTAACATTCATTGTCTATTTCCCTTCATGTTACTCTCTCAGGCTCTCTGTGGTAGTTTCTATCTGTAAACTTCCCTGTACGATTGTAAATAAAATAAAATAAAATAGGCCTACTGTTTTACAGAAATAGGCACCCAGTGATGGAAACTGTGTTTTTTTTCTTGGGACCAAAACTGGGCATCGACTTTAAATGTAAATAAAAACAAGAACATGGTATTGGTCGTAAATGAGTGTAAAACATGCGCAGATCGAGTAGCAGGAGCGACACACTCCCGCTGGGTGCGCTTCTCTGTCAGTCACGCACTCCGGAGTTCCGTCTAAGTCAATGGAGACGTAGCCAGCCCAAACAGAACCTGAAAGACAGGAACTCTCAATACCGGAAAAAAATATTTATATGCGAAGTAAAGATAATTCATCAGGTAGGTTCTCTGATTTACAGTCATGTAACCTATTTGGTCGAGTTTTCGAAAGCGATATGTATATATATATATATACATATGTATTCGTGACTGTATTCGACTGTATACGAATTTTACTTGCGTAAGCCTGGAGGTGTAATCAGATTGCCGAAGAAGCGATTAACACGTTTCTTTCTTTCTTTCTTTTTGTTTTTTTTTTTTTTTTTTACCTTTTCGATGTAAATTGTGAAACGTACAGCGAAGTAGAAGCGGTCCACATTACATAGTTTACAGAGAGCATTTTTACATCCTTGTGAACTTTGTACTTGGCACCCAGTCTGACGTTTTATTTCCCACAGTCCGACAGACGTTTCCCAGGCAAACAACATGCGACTAAATTATATTATTAATAACCATTTACGATCTGTATCAAATCACCTTAAATATGATAAAGTAATACAATTCATCCTGTTTTCTGTATTTGTATATGCCGTTCAGCCGCGTATGGCCATGTGTGAAATCGATGCATTCAATTTAGCAGGAAGCCCGGTATGCATATCACTGTGAGAATTAATTTGCAATTAAATATTACAATATAGATAATTACGCTTTCTTCATATAATATTTTCTGTATTTCTCAGTCATCCCCTGTAGGAGCTGATGCAAGATGAGCAACCAGACTGAATGCCACTTTGACCAGCCTATGGACTTTTTTTACAAAAACAGAAACCAGACAGGAGACTGGGATTCTAAACAAGTTGTCTTAGTCCAGATCGTCGGATCAATCTTTTGCTGTTTTATCCTCCTGTCCAACGCCATGGTCATTGCTGCTGTGATTACTAACAAGAGGTTCCATTATCCATTTTACTACCTGCTTGCCAACCTTGCTGCCTCGGACTTTCTCGCCGGTATAGCTTATGTCTACCTCATGTTCAACACAGGTGGAGTCTCTAGAAAGCTTACTATTCCCATGTATTTTGTTCGCCAAGCCTTGCTGGACACGAGCCTCTCAGCTTCCTTAGCTAACCTGCTAGTTATTGCACTGGAGCGCTACATATCTGTCCTGAATTGGAAGGTCCACAGTAACCTTACGAAGCGGCGGGTCACTCTACTTATCGTGCTGGCCTGGGTGCTCTCCATATTTATGGGTGCCGTGCCCAGCCTTGGCTGGAATTGTATCTGCAATCTGAACAAATGCTCCACACTCGCCCCGATATACAGCAGGAGTTACCTGGTATTCTGGTCTGTGTCTAATCTGTTGCTGTTTCTAATTATGGTAGCAATCTACCTGAGGATATACATTTATGTCAAGAGAAAAACTTTGGTTTTGTCTAAACACACGAAAGGGTCTCTAAACCGCAAGAGGACACCTATCAAGCTCATAAAGACTGTAATGCTGGTCCTAGGTGAGTTACTTCTCCTATTTGAAATGTACCCAGATGCAATCGTAGTTTTTAAAAGAACATTTGTAACCCAGTGCTTTCAGCATACTTGGCTGATTAACAAAAAACAAATATGGAGAAGCTGGGTTGGGGTTGGTTAGACCAAAGTTTTTTTGAGTTCGGTGCTCAGCAGCTAGCCGGTTTGCAAGGAGCTATTATAGTATTGCACACATGACAATGAGAGAAATCATTCTATGGTGCAAGGAAAAGGAAATAAATCCTGATCTCAGACTCAGTGTACTTCACTGATCTGTTCTTCTGGATTCTGTGTGACTGCTGAGGACAGGATGAGTTTGAAAGTACAGTGTCTGTGTTGTTAAGTGGAGATGAGGGTCTGAATGAATATCAGGACAGTTTTGATTAACTTTTTTTTTTTTTTGCTGAGGCTGATCCAGCATGATATGCGAAGCATCTGCATGTGCAATGTAGCTCACCTATCCGTGAAATGAAACTAACATCTTCATTTTTCTTTTTCCTTTGACACTGAAGAAATTCATTGCTCAAGAAGATACGAGATATAAGTTACGATTTAAAATTATTTGATCAGTGTTATAAGTGGTCAGTACAGATTCAGTTGTGCTTTCAGTCTAAGATGTCCTGGGGTAGCTGTGTGAATTGCAGAGAAAAGGCTCCACAGCCATACAGAGGGCCCTGTTAGCACTGTTTAGAACCTTCTGTGAAACTTTCAACAACGAAAGAAGTCAAACCTGGAAGTGCAGTCATTTTATAGTACAAATTTTTTCATATAAGAAGAAAAACATGAAAAAATAAATAAACATAAATAAATGTGCTCACGGTATACAATGTCCTGAAATGTACTGTGTGAACTCTTACATATTATTTTTAGGGAGTTTGAATTGTGGAGTCCTGGATTTTTACAATAGTTTATGGGATTACGTGCTACTAGAATGCAAGAACATGCTTTCCCTGTCCTAATGATGAAAAGTAAATATGTACCTTATAAGGATCCTATTAACCATAAACGTGTGTTAATTGCGAATTATGGGATGAGTTCTGTTTAATCCCTTGTTGCATAAGATGTAACATGCAGTGAGAAAAAAACCTGAAAATGCGTGAAAAACAGGCCGAGTGACTTATGTGAATAAGGGTTTTTTTCACATGCTTTGTCTTTCAAGCAGTAATTTTTTTCCTCATAGTCAACTTTTAGTTGGGTGCGCATGATAGATTAGCCCAACATGAGTGGAACAACAATATGAGTATTAGTCACGCTCTCATCATAGCAAATCTGTACAGGTTTGACGAGTTTGATTCGATGATATTAGCTGTCCTTCTTAAGTTCTTATAAGTATTACTGTAAAGGGTTTAGAATGTACCTTTAAGAGTGACATCCATTGTTTTTTTTAGTGTAGCGTTTAAGGCTCAGCTCAGATGTCTTGCATTCTGTGGTTGTGGCGTCTCTCTGCTGTGTCGCCCACAAGATAAGAGAAATATGAAGGAGCTGCAGTGACTTCTCCGTGACATTATTCATCTGAACCTGCAGTGTAATTTTCTAACACAAGGGCGGTGTTTACAAAGACAAGCTGGCAAACAGAAAATAGCAGGTGTATATTTGTGTGATTTCTCGTCTTGGGAATAGGCAGGTTAGGTTGCCATTTGAGCTTTCCGAAAAAAAAACATTTGATAGTCGCATGATGGGATCCCTTTTTCAGTGCATTTTCTGTAACTGAATAGCTTTCATTTACTAAACCACAATTTTTGTGATGTATGAAAAATTTTGTCTTTTTTCATCTTTCATCCAATTGTGGGTGATGCTCAATGGCAGAGGGTGGATCATATTGTTTACTGCTTATCCACACTTTATTATTTTGAAGTGTACTCAGGGTTGTGCTTTAATTCATATTTGTGTGCACAATACAGTTTCGGTCAGGTGGGTAATACCACAATCATTTTGATATTTTAGAGACAAGTTTGCTTTGCTTTCAAGTCAATGTTACATAGTTTATAACGATAGTAGAGGAATTGTTCTGAATTAAGTAAATGTTACATTTTTATGAAAGTCTAAAAAGGAATCATTGCATGCATAATATGATTTTAGCTATGCAGCTATATGCTGTTCTTTCAGTTGCACCATAGGAGGTTAAAATGTGGGAAGTGTTCATGGGAGATGTTTAATTAAAGCTTAAATGAATATGACATGGATGCTTTGTCACCGTATGATGTCATTTTTTTGCATACCATTTGCTGTTGTAATACGTCTTGAATGAAACTCCTTGCGCCTTTGACCGCGACCCATTTTGACAACGATTAAACGAATCAGTGTGTCCACATTTTGGGGACGTACTATGTACCACAGCGGCGCTAATGAATACAGAGAGACATTGTCACTTGCAAAGTTGTCTCCAACTGTACTTGAATTCCAACATTTATTAAAAAAAACCCTTTCGGTGTCGATACAAATGTAGGTTGTGTCTGTGCTGTAAGGGAGGGTGTGTTTTTGAAAGATCAGTGTTGTTTTCTCCCTGTGCAACTTGTGCACAGCAGACAGCCAAGCAGACAAGCTCCTACATGTGCTGCTTGAGTCAAAGTGTTTATCGTCTATAGGTGGATTTCTGTCTCTGCAGGTTTGGCTGTGGCAATAAGCAGCATGTTTGAAAAATGAACTAATACAGTACATTGTGACAAGTAAAACTGAATGCAAGTTAATGCAGTCATTTGAATCTTTCTGTTATTTTATGTCTCTGTGTTTTTCTTTTCTTACAGGGAATTTTCTGTGAAATACAGGACATTGTATATTGTAAACATTATTTTCTTCCTTATTGATACATTTTTTTAAATTTTACTGAGTTTTCTGATTGAAATCCCAAGGAAAAACGTCCTGGGTGGATTCGTAGGGACATGTACAGTACTGTATTTGCTACTTTTTTAGGTTTGATTCATTACCAATGTAATATAATCTGTAAACCTTGCACTCTCTAGGTATGTCAACATGTGGTTGTGTCTTCTAGGAGCGTTTGTGGTGTGCTGGACCCCAGGGCTGGTGCTGCTTCTGTTGGACGGTCTGGACTGCGAAGACTGTAGGGTGCTGTTGTTCAAACGCTGGTTGCTCCTCTTGGCTGTGCTCAATTCCGTCATGAATCCCATCATCTACTCCTACAAGGATGAGGAAATGTGGACGACTTTCAAGAATCTCCTGCGTTGCGTATGCAATGGGACCCGGAGGCAAAGGTCCTCTCGGGTTAACTCCCGGGCCCTGAGCTCCAAGGAGGATCAGGGCAGCACTCCCTGCACCTCTGATGACAAGGTTTCCAGTAAAGAAATTCTCCAGGCGTGAGTTCACCTCGCAACTGGTTTACAGGGAATAAGAAGAGAATGTGACATGCAGATTGTTAGTGAGGACAAAGAGGTTCACAGTTCTGCAGGTGTTCAGTGTGATATTTAAACCTTACAAATCAGATGTAAGTGTCTAATTCAATATGTGCTGTTCTCGGTTTTCAGTTTAAATGAATAAACCAGTTATATAAATTCTATTTTGATATCAAAATTTTGTACTGAATTTTACCTTTTTATTATGTTTTTTTTTTTTGCAGCAGTAAATTTTGTTTTTAGGTTGTATAATTCATTTTTAATTTCTGTTGTTTTAATGTATTTTTGTTGAAAATGTCTTCTTCAGAAGAAACATAAACTACTGTTAGGTGCCAATGGATCTGTATCACCAAATCTGATAATCTTTGCGGATGGAAAATCCGAGTAGATTTTGCACCATGGAATATTCTGTATCAAAAATTGAAACATTTCATTTAGTTATATTATTACATTAATGCTTTTTTAATCTTCTTATATCAGAATGCACTTTTTACATCCATTAGATAAATAATTGCTGGATAACACTATTATGTAAATGACTGCCATGGTCAATCATTTGTATAGACTGACAGGTTTCAAAAGGCTTGTTTTTTTAAACAGTAATTTTAACAATACTGTCAACAGTCAAGAGCGGACCCACCCAGTGCTGCATTAGATTCTCACCGAGGTGTCACAAGAGATCCCTCATGTATGATTCATGGGTAAGGAGAGCATGGGAAGACTATTGCCATGACTGCAACCGAAAAGTTTTTTATTTTCTTTCTTCCTGCAGCAGTTTTTCAGTGTCTGCTTTGTTACAGCCTTTAAGGCTAACTAATGAATGGAAGGATGAGAAGTGCTACCTTAGATTAATTTGGGAAAAAGGTGCAGAGACAATGGGTGATCCGATTTGTGCCAATGTGGCAGTTGGTGAGGAGATCCAGGGCGTGTTCTTTGGTGGTTCTGGATCCCTTTTTTTTGGGGGGGGGATGCCAGGTGATTTGATCTCACTTCTCTTTGCTGGCTATAGCACTGCAATGCTGAGTGAATTCTACGCCTTGTAATGAATCCTGCATTACCTGCCGTGAAAAGAAGTGGATGACTATTAATATTAGAAAATTAAGTGTGGCAGTCATCACCCTTTCTGAGCTGGCGAGTGACGAAGAGGAAAAATTGAAGTAAATTTTGTAATTGATAATTTTGTAACTGGAAAATGGGGTGGGGGTTTCTTCAGTCTAAATCTCATATTGCTTTTCACTATATTGTTGTATTTCCTTAATTTATCAGCATTTCATAATTTTTGTTATATAAATTTGAAACACGTAAAGGTAAATATATACATAATAAAGTGCACCTGTTGCCATGGTTGTCACTGTAAGCGCATGTGCTTGACAAGATGTTACAAATAGATGAGGTTGAATCTTAAGTGTAATTGTGATATTTATCATTGCGAAGATGAAATTTTTTCTAAAACTAAGGCTGTGAAATGTATGATTCTGTCCTCCAGAATAACAGTGGATCTGCTGGAAATATTACTGTTAATGACAGGAATTGAATGGCTCTCTTACTCTTCGCTAAAACTATGTAATTATGAAATTTTCCCAGTGGATAATACTGTCATACTAATAATATTTTCATGTGGTCTTTTTTCATGTGTATAGTCATTATTATTTTCCAATTGCAAACAGAGATTCCTTCTTTATTTTTATGACAATTCCATCTCAGTTAAATTTAATTATAAGCCATGAAGCTTTGTTTGAGGGGACATGAAGGCTCAGTCAATAGCATTAGTGCCCTACACCTCTAACACTGGTGAAATGTGCAGGTTCTTGCCTGTTAGTTTGGGTTTTCCCTGGATAGACTGGTTTTCTCCCACAGTCCCATGACGTTTGGTTTTGGCAGATTTGTGTCTTTCTGACTTACTATGCAATTGGATGCTCCCTGTCTTATGCTCCCTATCTATGGTTCACGCTAACTCTGCCTTGGATGCATAGCTATGAGAAATGGATGGATGGATAGATAAACATTTCCTGAAAATGCTAATGCATTGGTACTGGTGCTTTTTGATATCATGTTAGAATAGAATAGAATAGAATAGAAAGAATAGTGATACTTTATTAATGCCAGAGGGGAAATTCTCTTTTCACCTACTGCATCTTGCTGTCCGTGAGACATACATGCAGGTAAGAGCAAGCATGAGGGTCGCAGTGCAGGCATGGGGGTAGCAGTTCAGGCATGGGGGTCGCAGTGCAGGCATGGGGACTGCAGTGCAGGCATGGGGGTCGCAGTGCAGGCGTGGGGGTCGCAGTTCAGGCGTGGGGGTCGCAGTTCAGGCGTGGGGACTGCAGTGCAGGCATGGGGGCTACAGTGCAGGCATGGGGGTCGCAGTTCAGGCATGGGGGCTACAGTGCAGGCATGGGGGTTGCAGTGCAGGCATGGGGGTCGCAGATCTGGCATGGGGGCTACAGTGCAGGCATGGGGGTCACAATGCAGGCATGGGGGCTACAGTGCAGGCATGGGGGTTGCAGTGCAGGGTCGGGCAGTGTGCAGCATCCCTGGTGCTGGGGCATTAAGGCCGTGCTCAAGGGTCCACAGATATAAGGCCGTGGCTCGAACCAGCAAACTAATGATCACATGGGGCTGAGCCAATACAACTTTTTTGATTTTTATACAAATTCTTTTTTTAGTTATTAACTAGATTAACTATACTGTAAGTTGTACCAGTATACCTGACCTGTGCATGTGACAAACAAAGTTACCCAGTAATTAGGGGATGATGAAAGCTGGCATTATGGTAATAATAATAATAATAATAATTTTAATAATAATAATAATATTGCAGACCCATAAGAACAATTGTGATACATACCTTTTCACTGCAAACTTTTATCATTGACTGATTTTCATTGTTTTTCATATTCTTTCGTACAACATATTGTAGGTGGAAATTAGCGGGAGAACTTTTCAAGCTAGATTTAAGGAAGCACTTCTTTACGCAGCGTGTAGTCAGAGTATGGAATAGTCTTCCTTAGGTTCCTTTAAATCAGAGCTAGATAAGGTTTTAACAACTCTGAGCTATGTATTAGTTAAGTTCTCCCCAAGCGAGCTTGATGGGCCGAATGGCCTCCTCTCGTTTGTATAGTTCTTATGTTCTTATATATATTTCTTCAATTACAACTAAAAAGGCAGCAGCCTGTAACAAAAAGCAAACAGTAGTCACATTTACTGGGAAATATGGTTTACTTAGGTGTGCTCATGTTAGCCTGCCCGCCTGCTACACGGTTCACTGCAACATCAAATACTTGTAAACAGATGGCAATCACGGAACTTGCCAGATTTTTGTCCAAGATTTCATGTCAATCAATTGGACTTCAGTAATATCAAAACAACGTCACGGTTACAGGCTTTTTTAATGCCACATTTAAATATTCTTTACACTGTATCAGTCGCAGTTTCACTGAAGTGTCTTGTCTGTCACCATACCATCTCTCATGTCCATGGTTACTGATTCCAGAACATATTATTTCCTCTTAACAGACTGCCACATCACAGCAACTTACTAATGCCAGCACTTCGCAGCTTTTCCATGTATAAACCTTGACCTGACAATAAGTTGACAGAAGACAGTGCAATCTGATGAACAGTCCATCCTGTGTTAAAAGCAGAAACACACATTTTCCGCATGATTTACACCTGTCAATCTCAGATCATCTACACAAGGAAAGCATTTAGAATCACCTGAAAAAAGCAGAAATGAGTTACAAAAGAACCAACAGTAACCATTATTCTTGAAAGAACAGTCTGGAGGAAATCACAGGTGTTTTGGGGGTAATCTGCAATGACTTTGGACATGAAAACCGTTCAATTATTGCAGACTATCTCTTCTGGTTACAAAACCACAAAGCCATGTAATACCTTGACATGACTTTTTTCATTGCCACTAATTATTTTTAATCCTTAGATTTTATAATCACTCTGCTGCTTTTGCTCAGTATTAAAGAGTGCGTAAGCACCAAAGTCTTTCTCAGAAGGGTCTATCGTTATCTCCCAGTCTCTGATATTGATCACATAGTGCAGAGGAAGGCGACCCTGATCCTGGAAGGTTGGTATCCAGCAGGTTTTCCATCCTACCTGATGAGTTACTATCTGCCTGAGATCAGGTGTGATTCATCAGAGAGCAGGTAGGATAGAAAACCTGCTGGATACAGACACTCCAGGATCAGGATTGCCTACCCCTGATGTAGTGAACAATCTTGCTTTCAAACTGTATTCAAAAATACAGAAGTTTGGCAAAACAGTAAATATTAAAATCACAACATAGGACATCAGACTATTTCACTCAAGATTTCTATCAATTAAACTTAGATCATATATATCCAGACAATTTTGCTCATACATTTCCCTCCTGCACTACGTATTCTACAAAATAAATTAATAAACAATCAGATGATTTCTATAACTGAGTGCTGTTATTACAGTTGATGGGCTTTTGGGTCAAGGTCAGACAAGCTCCACTGGAGCACAGCTGTGAGTGATAAGCAGGTTTCTCTGGAGAAGGCTCTTCATCGATTGCATAAGTAAGGGCCTCTAAAGCCGGAGCGACAGAAACGTTCAGTCAGCTGGAGAAGACAAGCTTACCGCTGACGGCATGGCACTGGGGATCGCCGCTAGCTTGGCCCTCGTTCTGGTAAGCGTAAAATGCAAATTATCAGCGCGTCTGCATCTTATATGTTGTGTATATTGCTTAACTCCGAACGGGGTCAGGAATCCTAATTTTCCTAATTTAAGATGAGACAATTTAAAAAAACTTATTCTGGGATTCTTTTTTTTATTAATTTTGAGATCGTATTTTGGGTTTAAGAAAAAATTCATGAGCAAGTTCACACTTTCTTGCAGTGTCAAAAACACTTGCGACATCTGATATGCAGCATCTGCATTTTGCATTATTGCACTTTGTGTTTTAAGAATGCTGGAATAACTGGCTTTTCTTTTTTTGCACTCCTTAAGAATCAAAGTTCTTGTTTGTGGGTTTAAATTGACATGTATTGTATTATGTTTAGTCTATATTATGGATTGTAAAGTATATATATAATGATGCAGAATTTCAGACTATCACATGTATGATATTTTTGCAGACGTGTGACAGTGATGCTAATAGAGGTTGAAACAAAACATTTTCTTTATTAGTAGTAAACATGAAAAATAACACAAACGGACCAAAGAATAACATATGCTGCAGGTTTTCGGTTTTGTAAATTCTTGACTTAAATTATACTCTGACAATATATATATAT
>JAODKF010006801.1:0-11811 GCA_026779585.1 Mormyrus proboscirostris
ACTAGTCACCCCTCCGGCAGTAGCTATGCCAAGTCCCACCCCAGTCACAATGAGAGAAGCTCCAAAGGTGAAGGGGGACAGGACTAATCCAACCACAGAGGTGACCCCTCCGACTGCACTGACCACCCCTCCTGTCAAGCTGCCCACTGTGGTCCCAAAGTGCACACGTTCCAGACCATCTGCAACCTCTCTCAGATCTTTGACTTTCTGCTCTAAGATGCCAATATTGGACTCAAATAAAGCTAGGAATAAGGAAAAGCCATGTTCTATCAGATCTTCTATTTTAAATGACCTGTAGGAAGGAAACAAGAGGCAATGAATATACAGATTGTGCTTTTATAAATACATCTGATATTCTTAATATATTAGTATGGTATCCGATATCTGTAATGTCACCACACACAGAAAAGTAACACGAAAATTTGTCTGTCTTGAATTCAAGTTAATTTTAATATCAAATTCATACATGTATTTTATCATTCATTTCTAAATGTGTCATGGTTTTTTTTATGTGTTTTACATATTTTCATGTGACTCTGGCCAAGATAAAGTAAGAAGATTTATTGGATTTGGGTGATGGATAGATTTCAGATATTTCATTATTTTTACAAATTTCTTCTGCTGGAATATATTTTTTCCCCAATTTCAAAGTGATATTTATTTTCAGGGCCAAATTAAAGTACATAACTTACTTCACATCTGCAAATCCTTCATCCAACCAGTCATCATAGCCTGAAACAGGAAGAATATATAAAAAAATACAGCAAATTTTCAATATCTAGTAATTTAACCTCAATATAACATGATTACTAGGCCTGTTTAGACATAGTAAACATGTTTAAAGGTTGCCAAGTTTCTATTACCTTCAACCAGTATTTTATTAATCTCCTAAGGAAGAAAAAGAGATATAATTAGACATGATGTTTCTTACAATAAAATTATAGATACAGGTGAAGATGTATGAGTGTTTTTGAAAATAGTTTCAAATTACTAATGATAAAATGATTTAAAATCAAAATAAGGACCCCATAAAGGGTATCTTAAAAACAAAAAAGATCCTAAAAAAGTCACAGCAATTTAAAATGGAACAATGGTAACAATAGACTTGTACATCATGAGGTAAGGATTAATAAAGGTAATTAAATGATTTCCCTGTTTAGTCTTACATTTCCTGTGCGGCAATAAACATGTCTTGTATGTAACAGATGCAGCAGCAGAGTTAGAATGAATGTCCTAAGCATTGAAAAGTTGAGTGAACACCTCTAAATGAAAATAAGTCAAATAAAACAAGTTTACTTTGTAAAAGGGAAAGAGTATGTAACAGTGCATGTCAGTTTCAATTCAGTTCAGTCTTCGGTTTATTTGTCATATGCAAGTTAGCACAGAGTCAACATTGCAATGAAATGTGATTGATGAGAATAAACAAGTCTCTCAGCTAAATAGTACAGAAAATAAATAAGGAAGACAGCGTTATTGCACATGAAGTAAAGTATAGGAATATAGGAGTATATGGGCATCCAGTGAAGTGTGATGTGTGTCTTCAAGTGTTGTAGTTGAGGTGTCGAATGGCTTGATGGTAAAAACTATTTTTTAGTCTTGTAGTCTGAGCAGACAGACTCCTGTATTGTCTGCCAGACGGTAACAAGGAGAATAGCTGTCTTGCTGGGTGGCTGTGGTCCTCGATGATGCTGTGTGCTTTATGGAGGCACAGCTGGAGATAAATGTTCTGTATAGCAGGAAGACTCTTGCCTGTGATGCTCCCTGCTGCCTGCACCACTTTCTGTGGTGATTTCCGGCCACACTCGTGTCGTGTGTGAACGGGGAATACAGGAGGGGACTAAGCACACATCCCTGCGGCTTTCCAGTGTTTAAGATGGGTGATGAAGGATACAGTGAAGTGTGTTTACCAACTCTCACCACCTGGGGGCAGTTTGTGAGGAAGTTCAGAATCCAACTGCACAAGGATGGTCCCAGCCCAAGGTCGACGAGCTTCAAGGCAAGTTTTGAGAGGATGATGTGTTAAATGCCGAGCTGTAATCGATGAAGAGCATTCTTGCATATGTATTCCCCTTTTCCAGGTGTGTGAGGGCAGTGTGCATTGTCAAGGCGATGGCATCCTCTGTGGCTCTATTTGTTTGATAGGCAAACTGAAGAAGGTCCAGCGTGTCAGGGAGAGAGGAGCAGATGTGACCTTTGACCAGCCACTCAAGGCACTTCATGATGACTGATGTCAGCGCAACAGGGCCGTAGTTATTCATACAGGAGACCACTGGTTCCTTTGGGATAGGAATGATGGTGGATGTTTTGAAGAAAATAGGGACCGCTGACTGCCTCAGGGAGAGGTTAAAGATGCTGGTGAACACCCCTGCCAGCTGGTTGGCGCACGCTCTGAGGACCCAGCCTGGGATGCTGTCTGGTCCAGGAGCTTTGTGAGGATTGACCTTTTTGAAAGACCATTTCACATCTTCTGTTTCGAGTGTGACAGTTTCAGCCTCACTGCCCCCCTGAGGATACAGGACCTCTGCTCTTTGTTGTCTCTGTCAAAGCGAGCGTAGAAGTTGAGCTCATCTGCAAGAGACGCAGTGGGCTGAACACTGCCTGTGTTTTCCTTTTTGTAGACAGTGATGCAACGTAGTCCATTCCACAGTCACCTGGTGTCAAAGCTGCGGTAGCTGGACTCCATTTTGTCCCTGTAGTCCTTTTTGATGGACTTTGAGGCCATTCCTGGCTGCTTTATATGCATCAGTGTCCCCAGAGTTAAAGGCAGAGGTCCGCACCTTGAGCTTAGCGTGAATCTTCCTATTTACCCGGGGTTTCTGATTTGGATATTTGCAGACGGTGATTTTAGTAATGACATCGTCTATGCATTTGCCAATATAGCCTATGACAAAGTCTGTGAATTCATTGATGTTGCCATCAGCGGCATCCTCAAATATCTGCCAGTCGCTTGTCTCAAAACAGTCCTGTAAGACCCCCTCAGCCTCATTGTCTCATTTGTAAATGTCCCTGGAAACAGTTTTTTCCTATTTAAGTCTTTGTATGTAGGCAGCAGCAGTACTGAACAGTGGTCTGTCTTACCAAAAGCTGGTCGAGGGAGGGGTTTGTAGCAGTCCTTGAATGGAGAGTAACAATGATCCAGTGTTTGATCACCTCTTGTAGGAAAGGAGATGTGTTGGTAGTATTTAGGCAGAAATTTCTTCATGTTGGTTCTGTTAAAGTCTCCAAACATGATAAAGGCAGCTTTTGTATTATTAATCTCTAGTCCGCTGATGACCTCATACAGTTCGTCTGTAGCCGAAGCTTTATCCGCATGTGGGGGGATGTAAACAGCTGAAAGGAGAACTGAACTGAACTCCCTCGGGAGGTAAAAAGGTCTGACTTTAATGGTCAGTAACTCGAGGGTCGGAGAGCAGTGCGTTTTTAAGACGCACACATCCAAAGCCCACAAAGAGTTAACCATAAGGCAAACACCTCCACCCTTTGGCACAGTCGGGCACACTGGACTCCAGCCATGTCTCTGTCAATGCCAAAACACAGCAGTTCCTGGTGTCTTTTTAGTGTTTAATCCATGCAAGCAGCTCGTCCAGTTTGTTGTCTAGAGACTGAACATTCGCGAGCAGGATGCTGGGCAGAGGAGGCTTGTTGTTCCTCTGTCGGGTTCGGCACAAGACCCCAGCGTGCTTCCCCCTCTTTTTTTTCCTTTAATATCAAAAGACCCCAGGCAGTACAGCGTCCGCGATATCAAAAACTATTGTAAAGTCCGAACTGGCTGATGAACGTATGGCTGATAAATGCCTGACATGCTCCGTTATAACTGCTAGAGGAGCTTACTTTGATGAATCGAAGATACTCAAATTGTGAACATACTGTAAATTTATTTGTTAGCAAAGAATATTGAATGTATTTTAGTAAATATTACGTAGGTAACAAGCAAAGTGTAGAAAAGCTCAGTGTGTGCAAAACCTTTTGACTGGTAGTGTATATTAGAAAAACCTTTGGGGAAGCAGAGAACTAATAATAAGGATGTACTAAGGGACTATGCATCACCAATCCCAGGACATCTGAGTACCACAAAGTAGAGGCTGCTGAGTATGATAAACAGAATCTCACTAATACAAATAACATCATTCATTGTGTTAAAGATCATTTTAATGATTATACACTTACGGCTTGAATGCATGGAGCGGTGGTGCCCTCCGAACTCGCCATTGCTGAAAAGTACACGGATCCTGTGAGTTCATAACAGAAACTGAAAGGCACAGCAGTCATGTGACCGGCATTACCTTTGATCAGTACAGTTTTTTCTATTCTAGTTTTCCATGTAGTTTGCATTTTTTTCCCCCTGGAAGCCCAGCACTGCATCCTTAAAGCAGCACAGAATTCTCCAGCTGGGCTGCAGTTTGTCTACTATAAACAAAAGTATGGATCAGTTGTCTATGTGGTTTCCCTTCTAGATGGTACCAACCTTAACAGGAGGTGTGTTTATCCCTGCGTCCAGGCAGAAGTCAGGTCAGCTGTTTCTCGTGCTAAGCACCTGTAATAAAGGTATAACATCACTTCCCCGCTGGGACACGTCCCCCATCAGACAGACTGAGTGGCAAAACAGCAACAGCATGTACAGCACCCTCCACAATTATTAGCATCCCTGGTGGTGAAGATGTGTACTTAGGCTTATAATAAATTCATTTTTTATTGCAGTAGTGTAACCGTAGTTACGGAGCATATTATTTTTTTGGGATTATGTTAATTAAGTGTATATCACTGATTTATGTTAGATTATTATTATGCTTTGCAATAATTTTATTGAGGTTAATATATATTTATTTTACATTACAATGTTATGTTGAATGATCAGATTTAATATTAATTTATTTTATTTATAATCAGTTACAGCACTTTATTATTTCGGTTATATTTATGTGTTACATTTAGGTTCAATATGTTCCTTGGTTAACCATATTATTAGTTCCTATCTGCCCTGGTATACAGGGGGACGGGTTTTAGAGAGGAACGGTGGAGAGCGGTTAGGGAAAAGATTGGGAGGTACTGTTTTGCCGTGTTGGTGATTATTAAAGATGATCGTTGTAGAAACTGTAGCCCGCTTACTACCCACACCCGAGAGGGAGAGACTGGCACACGCTACCCACTCATCAGGAATCTAGGGTTACAGTAGCATAATCTCACACTGAAAGTTGGTGAATACACAGAGAGGGATCTTTGGCCATTCCTCTTTGCACAATCTCTCTGGATCGTCCAGAGTCCTCCCTTATGCACTCTCCTCTTCAGCTCACCCCACAGGTTCTTAATGGGATTTCGGTCTGGGGACTGAGCTGGTCATGGAAGAAGGTTGATTTTGTATCTAGTAAAGCATTTCTTTGTTGACTTGGCCATATGTTTTGGATCATTATCCTGCTAAAAGACCCAATGATGACCCATTTTCAGTTTTCTATCAGAGGCCGCCAGAATTTCATTTAAAATGTCCTGGTATTTCAAAGCGTTCGTGATGCCATGCACCCTAACAAGGTTCCCAGGGCCTTTGAGAGAGAATCAGGCCCACAGCATCTCCGATTCTCCACCATGCTTAACAGTGGGTATGAGGTGCTTTTCTGCATATTCATCCATTGTTTAACACCAGACACACCTGGAGTGTTTTTGCCAAAAAGATCAATCTTAGTCTCATCTGACCAAAGCACACAGTTCCAGTTAAAGTCCCAGTAGCGTTTAGCAAACTCCACATGTTCACATTTGTGATTGTCGGACAGCAAAGGCTTTTCCTGGTATGCCTCCCAAGCATCCTGTTGCCATGTAGATAGGTTGTTATGGAGGCTTGGTGACCCCCAGATGCCACCCTTTGCTGCAGTTCTCTAATAATAAGCTTTGGGTAATCTTTTACCTCCCTTACCATCCTCCTCAGTGTGCAGGGTGGCAAGATGAACTGGGGTCCTCGTCCAGCCTTGTTTATCACAGTTTCAGTTGTTTTAAACTGTTAAATTATTACTCATATTTACGACTGTAAATATGAAGAAGATTAAGTGAGTAGCTATTTTCTATTAGCCATTTCCTGACTTATGAAGATCAACACACATCTGCAAACGTTTTGCCCAGGGACCCACACAACCCATAATCCATCCCTGGTTACCAGCGCTTCATATCGCCGGGCCATTAATAACAATAATATATAAAATGATTTCACGGGCCGGATATAATTACACGCCGGGCCGGATGTGGCCTGTGGGCCTTGAGTTTGACACATATTCTTTAGACAGTTAGAGGTGTTAGCTGTTTTGTCAGATGACTCTGGGACCAGTCAGTACCCGTCATGTCAGTCCTCAACGGCACACAAAAGTTAAGGGAGTCTTTTTTTTCTGGTCTCGGTCTCGTCTCGACTTTGTCTTGGTCTTGCCTCGGTCTGTCTTGGTCTTAGTCTTGGTCTTTTCTTGGTCTTGATACCCTCTGGTCTTGGTAGTGTCTTGGTCTTGGTTTAGGCGGTCTTGACTACAAGTCTATGCCTTACTCAAATGGCATGTTCACTTGTCTTTTCCATTTTGAAGAGTGGATAAGAGAAATGGGCCTCTGTGTCACATTATATTTATACCCCAGGGAAACAGGAAGTCATGGATTACTAATTAAAATTTCCTATGCATTCTGATCAATTTAAAAAAGCAAAATATGAATTACAAAAATGCTTCAGTTACATTTATTTTAAAATAATAATAAATTTACTTAGTTTTTTTCTGATTCTTTCTGTGTGAGATAATGCTACTGCAATCAAAAATAAATTTATTATTAGCCTAAGTACACATCTGTCACACCCTGCATTCCTTTCCTCCTGTTTTCTCTGTTGTGTGGCTCTAATAAGCCACACCTGTTGCTTGTTGAATCTTGCCTCTTGTTACAGCCCTCATGTGGATCACCCCAGGTGCCTCTCATCTGCTCCCTCATCAGTGATATATATAGTGCCTCCCTGTCTTGAGTTCTCCAGTCCAGTAATTGATGTTGCTCCCAGTGTACCTGACTCTCCCTACCCTCATGGTCCATTTTCCTTTTGCTCTGCCTGTAATTTCATTTAATAAAGCCCCCTTTGGTTTTCCCCATGCCTGCCTTCACCTCCGTCCTTTTCTAGAAATTTTAAAAGGCTGTTTACTGTTTAATTGTTTAATAAGTGCTAATTGAGTATGATAAATTCTTGAAGCAATAGTTGAAATGGAGATGGTGAACAAAAATGTACCAATAATTTGTTGTGAAATTAATAAAATGTTTACCAAGTAACCATACAGATACAGCCACTTGAATTTTCCCCCGTTTTCATGATGGGGCCTTGGCTGGTCCTTGACTGTAATGAGATCCCCCACGAGGATGTAATGAACTGAGGCTGGCATGATCTGCCCCTTAACACTCTGTGTGTAAAGTACTTACAATGATTTATACATCCACCAGGGAGAGCAGTGATCATGAAAGCTGAAGTGACTTCCATTATTTCATTAATAAACTGACTACACTGCAATAAGTGGCCTATGAAATTTAAGAAATAGTTTCTGTTATGAGGTAAAGCTGGCCTAAAACTAGCAAAATGTGTTTTTAAGTCAGTTTATTGATGAAATTAGAATTTTATTTTACTTACCTCTTTGGAGATGAGGCGGACCCAAAATGTATGCAATACAATAATTCTCACGTCTCACAATGACATGTGAATGTGTCATTTACTTCTCTGCTTGGCCACAATGAAAAGAGATATGTTTGCAGGGGTCAAGGTGAGGTTGTTTTCTTAACCTAAGAACACTTAATCAATGGTTAAGCATGGTGGTGGTAGTATCATGCTGTTTTGCTGACAGTACTGTACATCAATACATTGCACAAAGAGGATGGAATAATGAAGATAGATAGATAGATAGATAGATAGATAGATAGATAATTTTTTGTCATAGTACCAGACATAAAAAGAGGAACATAAAAGAAACATAGCACAATAAGTATTTACTGTAACCCTTTGGAGCCTGAGGCCTTTCACCCACTTTCAAAGTAGTCTGACATGCCCTGACATTTTACAGTTTTTTGGAAATGCTAAAACACATTTCCTAAAATCTGTTCTCCTTTAATCAAACCACTAAGCACAAACCATAAAATTTAAGCTAAACCCATCAAGCCTTACACGTGTCTTACAAAATCAAATAATCTTTTCAAACTAGATTATCTTTGCTCAAAAGCAAACACTGCTTTCAGATCATGCATCTAGCCAGTCAGCTAAATAAACACTACTGAACAGTCATTACACACTACAGCAAAAAATTGAAAACACTACCAGTCAAAACTGTTTTTGGCATGTAAATTAGAAACCGGAAGACTATAGTATAAAAAAAAGTATGGTCATCTACCAAAAATATTTGTATGCTGCACAGTTATGACTGATAACTGATATGTAACGCTTGCTGTATTCTGTACTCCAGAAAAGTTACTATAAAGAACAAAGCAAAAAAGCAAACACTAGAGTGGTGGGAATCCCCCACTGCTGGACCAGGGTGGCATCGATGAAACTGCCTTCGGCTCCAGAATTGATGAGGACAGCTCTTCACTGATAATGCAACCCCAATGATATCACTGCAGAGAAAAGGGTTCTTCTTGGAGAAGATGACAGAACTGAGGCCACGCCAACCAGAATTCCCTTCCCTACTGGTGGGCATGCCCTTACTGGTATTACTGAGCACAAAGTAATAAAATGTCCCAACTTCCCACAATACTGGCACGCCCTGGTGGACATTCATTGCTGCCACTTAGACGCTGAAAAACAAGCCTGGTCAATCTGCATGTTCTCAGAGGCCGACTCCCTAGGGGAAAGTGTATAATCAACGGAATGTGGAAATCTGTCTCTTCCCCATTGTCTCTCGAACTAGTGAATCCTGCTGTCAACACGTAAGGCTAAATCAATTAAATTACTGAGGGAGCGTGTCCTGTCAGCCAGAGAGGGGTAGTTGTCGGGATGACAATTGGAATTGGGTGATGACACTTATTACTATACGTAAAATACATACTAGGGCAATAAGAAATATTTACCTATAAGTAAATGCTTACTTATTCTTAACTGTTTAATTATTGTTGTTAAATGCTCTCTTATTGTTTAATGCTTACTAACCCTATGTTGTCATGGAGATCTACGGTCACCTGTAATACCTGTAAAAAGTACAAAGTTGGGCACCCAGGTGAGATCCAGGCTATGGTATAGGCTTCGGTGTAGGGTCAACATCTACGCCGTACTTACAGTGTTGATTTGACACAGAAGTATAAATCAGCCTTGAGTCTCCCCCTTTCCTCAAACACATGGGGGAGGGGATCTTAGAAAACCCAATTCCTGGGAATTGGCACTTTAAATTTCTTATTATTCATTGTTTGCATGGGGAGTGTACGGCATCATTGTCATTTAAACTCAAAATATGTGAGGATCCAATGAGGTTTTAAACTGAGAGGGGGAATTAGGCTCGAGAAGACAGTCATGGGTAATGAAATGATAACCTCACCTTCTGTAAAAAAAGCAAAAAACTGGCAATTGCAATTGTCAAAACAATATGGCAATTTGGTGCTGAATAGCAAATAGGCAGACTTCAGATATTTTGACAACAATGAATTATTTGTAACCACTATAAAATATCAGTATAAATCATGAACAGTGTGACGTTCACAGCCCCGGGTGGGCGTGACTCGACACGTGTAGCCAATCTTACCTCATCGACTCCGATATAAAAGGGAGTTAGATCTAGCCGTCAGTGCGAAGTATTGTGCCAATGTTTATCTTGTGCCTTACCGAGCAGTTTCTAGTCTCTCGTCTCCCCGCTCGCCCTTTGTCCGTGTTTCATTCCCTGTTCCAGCGCCTCTCGTTCTCGCCTTCTTCCCCCAGCCCAACTTCCATTCCTGATCCGCCTGCCCTGCCCAGCCCAGTGTCCTGCGTTTCGCCGCCCCTCCGTGTATTGTCTGCGTCCTTACCCGTCGGACTGACTTCCCGGACTTTGACCTCCTTGCCTGCTCTATGACTACGATTCTCGACTCTCGATTTGGACACTGTTGCTGCCTTGTCAAGGCTTAGTAATAAATCATACTTGCCTTGCATATCTGGGTCCGTTCCTTTTTCGCGGAACGTCACAGAATACTTCGCCTCCAACATGGACCCAGCAAGGAGCCTGGAAGGAAGGCTGACAGCTCTGGAACAACTGCTCACAACGCAAGCGGCACAGGTACCGCTTCCGCCTTCTCCTCCGCGCGCTGCTGCCCCACCGATCGCAATGCCGGAGCGATATAATGGCGATCCCGATCATTGTCGCGGGTTCTTAATGCAAGTGGGTATCTATGTAGAGGAGCACCCCGAGATGTTCACCACGCCCGGAGACCAAGTGCGTTTTACTGTGTCCTTACTTGTGGGAAGAGCACGTGAATGGGCGGAGGCATTATGGTCCGACCGCAGCCCCATTTTGCAGTCAGCTCGGGAGTTCCATGACGCGCTTCTGGAGGTATTTGATCACCCTGCCGTGGGAAGACGACCCGGCTGGCGGCTCCTAGAATGCCGACAGGGGAACCGCTCAGCCGCCGAATTCTCCCTTGAGTTCTGGACAATCGCCGCCGCCCTCCGCTGGCCAGATGATTGCCTGCAGGTGATCTTTCTACGCGCCCTGAAACCGGATCTCCAAGATGAGCTATCTGCCCGCAGCGAGGCGCCATCCTTCGACGATCTGGTACGTCAAGCTATTAGACTGGACAACACCGTGAGGGATCGACGACGTCACCGCCAAGTTACTGAACCTGAGAGGACCAACTCCACTACCCCGGAACCTATGCAGATAGGTCGATTACCGCTTTCTACGGAGGAAAGGCGACGGAGGATGCAGGGTGGTCTATGCATGTATTGCGGAGCGCCGGAACACGTGGTTGCCAATTGCCCTCTGAGAACTTAATCCGATCATCGCCCCGCACCGGTAAGTACCCCCACCTGTCCTCTCACCAGTCTCACCCAGTTCTCGATTCCTATTGTCCTCAGCTGGGAGGAGAGAAGGGTAGAAATTTCAGCCCTAATCGACAGCGGGGCTGCGGGTAACTTTTTGGAGGAAGGAATGGTTCAACAGCTTCAGCTACCTGTTACCAACCTTTCTATGAGACTATCGATCCTTGGGTGAGCGTATGAAGGAGGGAACAATCACTCATCGTACTCACCCCTGTGTCCTGCAAGTAGGCGCTACCCATAGGGAGGACATAGAGTTCTACGTACTCCCCGGGCTAAAGATCCAGTAATCTTGGGACTCCCCTGGTTAAGACGCCACAACCCCAGGCTAAACTGGAGGACTGGGGAGATTGAGGCTTGGTCGGAGGGATGTCGCGGGACTGCCTTTCACTTCCATGCAGGGCCACCGGGGTGGAGAGTCCAGAACCTGAGGACCTCGAGAGGATTCCATGTGAGTACTCAGATTTCCTAGACGTTTTCAGCAGGGAAAAGGTGTTCCAGCTACCTCCTCATCGGGAGAATGACTGCGCCATTGACCTGCTAGAGGCCGCCACACTCCCCCGCGGACGACTGTATCCAGTGTCTCTAAAAGAACAGGACGCATTGGACACATACAGCCAAGAGGGGGTGAGTCAGGGCATTATACGTCCTTCCAAGTCACCTGTAACCGCAGGGTTCTTCTTCATTAAGAAGAAGGATGGAGGACTCCGGCCTGTGGTGGACTATCACGCCCTCAATGCGATCACCGTCAAGAGGAGAGAACCTTTGCCATTGATCCCCCCGGCTTTAGAACAACTACGTCAGGCTAAAGTGTTCACCAAGCTGGACCTCCG
>JAODKF010006802.1:0-11805 GCA_026779585.1 Mormyrus proboscirostris
AAAAAAAAAAAAGGTTCGACTATCAGTCGACTACGGCAAAATCGAACGAATCAGATTCGACTATGAAAATCCTTAGTTGAAAACAGCCCTAATTATGAGACTCTCTTAATGGTCCTGAGAAGTTCCGTCACAGAACTGCTACATTACCTTTTGAATTATTTTTGCTGGACAAATATGCTAACCCAAGTTATGTAATGATACTGTAATTAATGGATTCAGTTTATATTGAGAATTCATACTTTTCATTAACAAACTAAATGGAAGTTCTATAATGTAGTTTGGTTGAAAATAATTTCCTATACCTACATTTTTGGAACACTGTTCAAAACAGAATTACATTAGCCCCTATCTGAGGCATATGCTGTACAAACCATGATGGAAAAGGAGCACCGTGAGTTTATGGACTGGTACAGCACTGTTTGTGTTTGACTTCAGGAAAGACATGGCTGAGTCCTGTAAAAATTTAATTTTGAGAAAGGACTGTCAAGTTCAGGGCAGAGATTCTTAGAAGCTGTGGAGTAGACCCTTTTCAGTGTGTTACCATAGCCTCAATGTCAATCTGTCTAGTGGTCTAATTGTTCGATTAGACCAGGGGTCTCCAACTCTCATCCTGGAGAGCTACTATCCAGTAAGTTTTCTATTCTACCTGGCTTCTGATGAGCCACACCTGCTCCTGGTATTTACCTGAGAACTAGAGTGGCTCATCAGAAGCCAGGTAGGATAGAAAACCTACTGGATAGTAGCTCTCCAGGACCGAAGTCTTCTGAAAACTGGGAGATGTTAATGATGTTAACAGAGGACTTATTTTATTTCTTTGTTCCAACTTCCAAGTGGCCAATAGCCTACGTTATGAATAAATGATGTTTAAAAAAATGTATCAATGACTCATTCTTGCCAAGTGAGCACGTGAGCTGTGTGCGTGCGCACATTTGAATAATGTCGGGCTGTAAACGGGTTCTGGCTTTTAAAAAGCTGTCAATGAATATGTACTTGTCGGGCTCGGGCCGAATTCTGTCGGGTTCGGGCCTTGTCAGGCCTAACTTTTAAGGCCCGATTATAGCTCTAATTTGAACCACATCACTCTCTGCCAATGGTGCGCAGTATGAAGCTTCCAATTCATAAAGAGTTCAGCAGATGACAGGCCACATTCTAGTGGAGAGGTCCTAAAGCATGATTTATATCAGAACCACTGTCAGCAGTTTTTTTAAGAATTTGCTTAAGGGTATTGACCCCTTTCTAAGGGTTACCTTTAGAGTGGGGATATAAAAGACTAGATGTAACATAGTGAAAGTCATACTACACTGAAAAATTCTCACCACTCCTTACAATTAAAACATAGCCCATTGTCTGTAATCATTAATCACTAAATTAACTAAATAATCATTACCCTTGAACTGAAACAGATCCATTCCAATCATTTTCCATAGTATGATTGGCAAGTCAGCTACTATCATGAGTTCTTTTTGTATTTTATTCCGGTATTTCTGGCAGGTTTCATATTCACATATTCACTTTCATATTGATTTCTCAATGTCCCAATTGATTCCTGGCCAGAAGACACTCTCCCTTGCTCTCCTTTTATACTTCTCCAACCCCAAATGACCTTCATGAATCCATTGTAGTGAATCCTGTCTCAAAGCTTGTGGTATAACTGTTCTGTTTTGCTTTAACAACAGTCCATCCACTACACTTAAATCCCCCCTGAATACTATATGATAATATATTGGACATTATCCATATTCTCAATAACACATTGCGTCTCTGTGGCTGTGTCCGAAATCGCGCACATTTTAGGGCGTAGTGCGTTCACACTGGCAACTAAGCTAAAATTCAGTGCACGGAAAGTACCCGGATGGTGCACTGAAAACGGCCAGAAAACAAAGTGCAGAACGATGGACACTATGCGCACTAAACGGATGCCATTTTGACTATGTAGCGGAAGGGGAGGGACTTTCGGCAAGTTTTCACGGCAGATATTTTGGCGCACTGGAGAATCGCGACCAAATGCTAGTCCGTCACTTCCGGTAAGTGCAAAACGTTAGTGTTCCATTTAGGACAGCACTTACGCATGGTAGTGTGCACTACAGAAGGAAGTGCGCAGTGCGCACTATGCACTACATCTCAGTGCACTGACGCAAGTGCGCGATTTCGGACACACCCTGTGTCTTTATCAGTTTCACCTGCAATTTACTTTGATTTTAAATCAGACACAGGAAGAGAAGCAGAAACCATATTGACATGAATGTCAACTGCTTCCTAAGTAAAACTTCCACCACCTTGAATGGGTGCTCTAAAGAGGGTATCCGCAAGCGGCAGATACTTTCCTGGTGTGTAAATCAAATTACTGTAAAGTCATACCTCTGTAGCTTCATCATTAGGTGTTGAATTCTTGTCAACATTTTATTTTGATCATTTGATCATTTATGTAGGGAAATAAGTGCGCTTTTCCACCACACTAAGTATGGTATTTTCGGTACTGTACTTACGCTTTTCCATTGACTTCCGGTCGAGTACCAGTACCGAAAGTGCCAAACCAGCTGGGGTACTTTTTTGGTACTTCGGTACTTTGGGGAGGGACTTGCAAACGTATTTGCTGTTGATTGGTTATGCAAATAGCCTGCTACTGAAACACAAAATACACAGAGCGAACAGCGAGAAACAAAATAAAAAGCAGTAGAAATAAAAATATTAAAAAAGTAAAATGGAAGGATGGACAAACAAGGAGACATTCTTGACATCCAGGATATTTGGTTCCCACCTGTTAAAACAGGTATACAGCAACTCTGGGCTTTGATCGGTACTAATAACAATACTGTATACACATGTTATAATGTACCTGAGTGATTTTCAGACATTTCACATACCTCTTTGCTTTAGTATTAGGGGAAACATTATTTCCTGATAGACAGGAGAAACAGGGAAACTGAATTGCCCAGAACACCGTAAAACCAAGCTGCTTGGAAGAAATGGGGCACACGCGAAACACCGTGCAATGCCGCTTGAAAATCAAAAAAACATAATTAAATAATTTGTTTGCTTTCAAAAGACTGAATTAACAGTAAGCTAATTCTTACTGCTTTGATCAGCTTAGCCAAAGTAAGTATACCTACGTAAACATAAATGATGGCAGCATTCATGCAATTTGGATATTACTCAATCTTATACTGTCATAGAAGTTGACATAACAATAAACCTCATTTTCCAGACTAAACTGTTAGTTTTAATTTTGGGCTGTTTTTTTTTTTTTTTTTTTAAAAAATGATGATTTAAGCTGCGCTTTAATTGTGACAATGTCAGTCAGGGGCGGTCACTGATGATGTCATTTGGTGTGGTACCATTTTTTATGCCAGTGGAGAACCGACACGAAAGAAGTTTGAAAGAACTTCCGAAAATACGGTACCTGGTGCGATGGAAAAACGCCCTAAGTATTTGATCTCTTGGAACACTTGCTTTAGTCCTTGGTGGAGTAACCATTGTTGGCAAGTACAATTGTCAGATTTTTCTTGTAGTTGGTCACTACAAGCAGATCTCCTCCAAATCTTTAAGGTTTTTAGGCTGTCACTTGGAAGCTTCAGTTCCCTCCATAGGTTTTCTATGGGATTAAGGTCCGGAGACTGGCTAGGGCACTCCATGACCTTAACCTACTTCTTCTTGAAGCAGCTTAGGGTTGTTGTCTTTTATTTTGTGAGCACTGCAGGAAGACCCACCCACAATGCATTTTCAGTGCCCTGGCAGAAGGAAGGTTCTCTTCCAAGATTTTACGCTACATAGCCCCATCCATCTTTCCTTTGATGCAGTGCAGCTGTCCTGTACCCTTGGCAGAAAAACACCCCCAAAGCATAATGCTTCCACCTCCGTGTTTGATGGGATGGTATTCCTGGGGTTACAGTCAGCATTCTTTTCCCTCCAAACACAGCGAGTAGAGTTGATGCCAAACGACTCGATTTTGGTCTCATCTGATCACATTACATTCTTCCAAGCCTCATTGGAATTATTCTGGTGTTCACTGGCATAATTCAGATGGGTCTGAACATGGGCCCTAATGAACAGGGGTACTTTGTGAGCACTGCAGGTTTTTCAAGTGTTACCAATGGTTTTCTTGGCAACCGAGGTCCTTGCTGCTTTAAGGTAATTAACAAGCCCCTCCCGTGTAGTTCTGGGGTTAGCCCTCACTGTTCTTAAGATCATTGATGCCGCACAAGACGAGATCTTCCTTGGGGCCCGAGATCCAGGGTGATTGACAGTTATTCTGTCTTTCTTCCATTTGCAAATAATTCCACCAACAGTTGTCACTTTCTCACCAAGCTACTTGTTGATGGTCATGTAGCCTATTCTACCTTTGTCAAGATCAACAATCTTGTCTCTGACAATCTTAGACAGCCCTCTAGTGTCTCTCATGGTGATAAGATTGAAGATCTAGAAAGGTTAATGACCAAAGAATACTCTTTAAACAGCGTAATGCCATTAAATGTGAACGCTGGCTTGGTATCTGTTAATACTTAAGTACTACTTGTGTTGTGTTACTGTATTTATTTCTTGCTGACTTGTAGGGGATCAAATACTTATTTCCTAAATAATTATTACCTGTTACATAATGATTTTTTCTTGTTTGCTTTGTTGAAAATCTATCTTCTGATGTTGAAATAAACATGACATTTCTTTATAAATGGGTGAACTTAGGAATTCAATAGTGGGTCAAATAATTATTTCCCTCATTATACTGTATGAAGATAAATATAACTATAAATATACAGGAAACATTCATTTTTCCAGGGCAAACACTAAAGCTAAACGTTCCTCAATTAGAGCATATCGACATTCTGATTCAGTCATTACCCTGGATGAATACACAATAGGTTTCCAGTGCTCACCCTCAGCCTGAAGCAACGCTACTCCCAACCCATCTTTGGAGGCATTTGTTGAAACCTTGATCCTTTTGTCCGGATCAAGAAATGCAAGTATAGGTTAGGTAGGTGACACAGTTTTCAGCTCTTGCCACTCCCTCTCATGTGTGGCTGCCCACTCTAAATCACATGTCTTATGTAAAAGGTCTCCCTGCAGGTTGTTTTTTGGAGGCAAATTGGGAATGAACTTGTTCCTGTGTTCCACTAGTCACAATAAATGATTGTGCTAATCCCTGCATCTCTGGATCTCCGCTGTTGTTACGCCTCACGGAGGGCGAAGCGGAGACAGAACGCAGGAAACGGGTAGTCGGGGCGAAGACTGGGTTTATTTGACACAGGACCAGCAGAGACAGGCAAAACACTAGTTAACATTACAATGACCGGACTGGGGAAACAAACGGAAATGCGGACTAAATACAATGGACTAATTGACAATCGGGAACAGCTGTTAAACACGGGGAATCCACACGGGGTTGATGAGGGAGTGTGGCACGCGAGAGGAGCGAACGATCGGGGCATGACAGGACCCCCCCCCAAAGGCACGCACTCCGGGTGCGCCCAAGGGGAGCAGAGCAACTGGGACCGAGGACACGACGGAACCTGGGGAGACAAAAGGAACAACATCAACGGGGCGCAGGGAACAAGACAGACACGCAGAAGAGACACAGAGACAGGAACTCGGACAACAACCGACAAACCATGGGAAACGGTGCAGCTGGAGCCAGGGAAGGAGCCGTCTGACGCCCAGCCGAAGCAGGGGGACCCGGAGGCGGCCGACGAGGCGCCGATGGAGGGACCGCAGGAGGGCGACGTGGCACCGGAGGGGGACCCAGAGGCGACAGCCAAGCAGGCGCTGCCGGACCCACAAGCAGCCACCGAGCCACGGCCAGGGGATGAGCGGGCGAGCCAGGGGGCAGGGTAGGCGGGACCCAACCCCTGCGAAGGTGTCCCCTGCCCTTACGGAACACCGACAGGCGGGGTTTAGGCCGGGGCGAGGAAGGAGCTGTAGTCCCATAGTCCGGGAGCTCCTCGGGGACTATAGTCAGGGCAGTGGCCGTGGCCGTGGCAGCAGGCAGCGTCACGGGCGTGCAGGACTGGATGTACAAGCAGGGCACGATGGGCTGGACCGGCGAGACAGGAGAGCCGTGCTGGATGGGCAGGACAGGAGAGCCGGGCTGGACAGGCAGGACAGGAGAGCCGGTTTGGACAGGCAGGACCACTCGAGTGGGACCCCTCGGGGACCTCCCTCATGACTCCTGGTCTCTCGCCCCGGCATGGTCAACTCCGGCCAAAACCCCGCCTGTCAGTGTACAAGAGGGGGAAGGGACAAAGACGTTGGGCCGGGGTCCCACCCACCCGATCCCCTGGCTTGCCCTCATGCGCCTTAACTAAGGCTCCGGGGCCAACTGTGGTTCCTCCAGCTAGGGGTCAGCGGTCGCCTCCGGGTCCCCCCCCCCGGTGCCTCAGTGCCGGTCCTCGGTGCCGCCTCCGGCTCCATGTCGGCCGCCTCCGGGCCCCCCTGCTTCGGCTTCGCCATCGCCTACTGCGGCTTCCCCCTCCTGCCTGCCTGCGGCAGGGTTCCCTCCTGCTCCCTTCTCCCTCTCGCCCGCAGCCCCTTCGGCCACTGCCCATCGCCCACCTGGGCTTCCTCGGGCTCCCTTTTGTCCCCCATCTGGTCCGGTCTGGTCTCCCCTCTGGGTCCTTCGTTTACTCCTGGCTCTTTTGTTCCGCCTGCCTGTGTTCCCCCTGTGTCTCCCTTCCTTGTCTCTCTGTCTGCGTTCCCTGTCCTTTGTCAGGTCTGGTCCTGGCTTCTGCCGTTTGTTCTGTGTCTCTGTCCTGTTCCCTGTGCCTCGCTGATGTCTTGGTTTTGTTTTCCAGGTCCTGTTTTCCCGGTTCGTCTCGTCTGTCACCTTTCCTGGGCGCGCACACTGGGGGGTCTGTCATACCCAGGTCCATCCGATCCTCCTGTGTGCCACGCCCACCTCATTACCTCGTGTTTATGCCTGATTGTTCTCACCTGTTGCTCGTTAGAGACTGCTTGTCTCGTGTATCAGACGCGTCTCGGTCAGTCTGCCCCAGATCTGTCATTGTCGTCAATTCCTGTCTGTGCCAGCTGTGAGTACAAGTCCAGTCTATGCCACCCATCTGTCTAAAAAACCTCGTTTCTCCGACAACCTGGCTGCTCTCTCCTCCCTTACCTGCTCGCCGCTCGCGTAGCGTGACATATATATTGTTGCATTAAAATGAAATTCATATAGTTAATGACTATAATGATTGTTTTGCATGGGTATTCACTGTTGAGGACATGAGTAACATAACATTCATATTCAAAAAAGGGGATAGATGTAATCCATCAAACTACAGGCGAATTAGTTTAACTTCAATAAATGGAAAATAATGGAAGCTATAATCCAAGTGAAAATTACATTACCTGGATTAAAATAACATTCTGAGGGATAGCTAACATGGATTTAGGAGAGGTAGATCCTGTTTAACTCACCTGCTTGAGTTCTTTGAGGAAGGTAAAAGAGAAATTGATCACAAAAAGACCTACGATATGATCTACTTCCAGAAGGCCTTTGATGTTGGCACCTCCTTCTGGCAACACCACCACTTCCTTCAGCAATCTTCAGGGTCATGGAAGGTCTCCCACATTACATTAGAGTCAGCAGTTGCATCCAAGTATGCAAGTTTCTCACACAAATTGTGTGCAAACTCACCAGAAACAGCTTGATCTTGGAGCCTGGCCAAGTCCAGCTTCATTCTCCTAGCAAAGTGGTAGCGTACTGGATCTAAGCTGAATCTTCAGAGGAGCAAGAACAAGTGTGTGGTCAGAATTCACAAACTGGGCACTTTTGTAGACCTTGCAGTTTCCCCTGACCTTTTGCCAAGTCAAGGAACATGGAGCCACTTTCACCATGGTCTCCAGACCCATGGGGACCAACACATTTCTCATAGCCAGCCCTGTTAGTGCCAGTGGTTGCACTGAAGTCACCCATGACCAGAGGAGTATCACCTTGTCGGCACTCACCAACTACTGAGTGAAGTTATCAGTAAAATGTCTCCCTCAACAAGACATCACTCACTTTGGTTGGAGCTTACACTGAGACAACAGACAAGACACCCAAGGAGTGCCTGAGTCTCATAATACAGTATACTCGTTAAAAGGAGTGACATCAGACACCAGTGGGAGGAGCCAATCCGCTACAGCAACAGCTACTCCCTGAGTATGGAAACCATCAGACTGATCAGACCAAAAGTAGGTATACCCACCCAGAGAGATCTGGCCACTCCCCGGTCTGCGTATGTCAGAGTGTGCTGCCACAGAAATGCAGAGCTTACAAAGCTCCCCCAACAGCAGAGGAATATGGTCATCTTGCCGGAGACACAAGACATTCCAAACACTTACCCGAAAGAGATGCCTCAAACTGGAACCCAAGTGCCGCCATGCAGCAGGCGACACCTCAGCACCACACCAGCCCTGATCCCTAACAGGCCTGACCCATCCGGGGATGAGGCTCCCCCCCCCATCTGCTTTGTGGTGTGCACAGCTGGCTGGAGGCAGTTTAATGTAATACCCAGGTCGTAAGACAATTTTTGTTTTATAATCTCCTTCTGATTAATACTTCAATTGTCATGACCGGCGGCTGGCGAGCGAGGAAGGAAACAGGCAAGCTGTAAATACGGGGAGAAGGGGTTTATTAGGGAGAAACAAGCAGACTGGGAAGCATATGGCAACCAACATTAATGACGGACCTGGGGGAAACTAACCAAGACACGGACTAAATACATAAGACAAACAGAACATAACAGGCAGCAGGTGATCACAATTGGGAATTAACACGCGGTAACGAGGTGGGCGTGGCACACAGGAGGATCGGACGAGCAGGTCATGACATCAATAACGACCTGTATTATTTTTCTCTTTTTACAAATATGGCTATTTTCAGCTACCAGGAGTTTCTGATTGGTTGCTTGAGTACTGTGAAGATGGATGTTAAATAATTGAAAATGCACTTTCATAGAAATGCATTGGAGCACTTTGGTTCTTTGGTTTTTATTTTAACTCTAAGTACTCTAAATGCTATTGGTTTACACCAAATAAAAAAACCGTTTTGAAACCTTATTGTGGTTTACATTACATTGTTAAAAAAATATAGATTTTTCATATTACTTGTAGGATGCCACACGTTTCACATTTATAAAAGTTATTTGCTTTACGAGTGTCCTACAGCACACATATTAAGTATTACCTGATGGAATAGCTTTGATATAGTTAGCTACTTATTCTCTGTAGCTTGTAGTGTATACCGTGACCTGCTCATCCAATCCTCCCGTGTGCCGCGCCCCCTTCGTTACCTTGTGTTATTTCCTGATTGTGATCACCTGTTGCTTGTTATGTTTAGCCTGTCCTACGTTTAGTCTGTGTCAGTATTCCCCAGATCAGTCATTGATGTTCATCATTGTCGACCCTGTTCATGCTAATAAACCCCTATTGACATCTTCACGACTGTGCTGCCTTCCTACCCGCTGGGCGATCGTAACAGAATGACTGATCTCCGTAACGACTGCAGCAGGCTGATGACCAGTGGATCGGCTTGCTGCAAGAAGTGTTTTACTGGTTAAACCAGCCGGAGGTTCGAGAGAACCCCGGCATACTGGACTTAGCCAGCCTGAGCGGGACCCTCTTGGAGGAGATAAACCCGGCGCTATGCCCACGGCACCTCCTGCTGCCGCCGCCACGTCCGCAGCACTGTCTGCTGCCGCCGCCACGCCCACAGCACTGTCGGCTGCTGCTGCTATGTCCGCGGCACCGCGTGTAGCCAGCCTGCCTGCAGCGGACTCGCCAGTTCCTGTCCAGCTTGATGTGCCTATCTCACCTGTCCAGCCTGACATGCTTGTCCCGCTGACTACCGTGCAGCCCAGCAAGGCTCCGGCTACAGCACCCCCTGTTGGCCATGAGTCGGTGGCCACTGTGGCAGCACCCCCTGTTGGCTATGAGTTGGCAGTTCCTGCTGTGCCACCCAATCTCCCGGCTCCACCTGCTGCTGCACCCAGGGCCCCTGCGACGGCCCCACCTCCTGCTGTGCCCACTTCCGCTGCTACGACCGAGGTACCGCCTCCGCCTGCTGCAACGCCTGAGGTACCGGTGCCATTGGCAGCCCCACCTCTGCCTGCAGCTACACCCAGGGCTCCAGCACAGGCCTTGCCTCCGGCTGCATTTGAGGTCCTGCCGCCTTCGCTGGCTCCGCCCGTCCTGCCTGTCTTGCCAGCTCCACCCATCCTACCTGTCTCAGCAGTTGATGCTCCGGCCCCTGTGCCCGAGGTCCTGGCGCCAGCGCCACCTGCAGCCACACCCAAGGTCCCAGCTGCGTCTCCGCCTACAGCTACACCTGAGGTCCCGGCTCCTAGGCCTCCGCCTCCTGTTCCACCCGAGGCTCCTAGGCCTCCATCTCCTGCTTTGCCCAAGATTTCTCCACCTTCGCCCCATCATGGTTGGTTCTGGCCAGAACCCCGCCTTTTGGTGTCCTAAAAAGGCAGGGGACACCTCCGCAGGGGTCAGGTCCTGCCTGCCCTGACCCCTGACTCGCCCTCTCTCTCCCTGGCTATGGCTCGCCGGCTGCCTGAGGGTCCTTCGCCTCCGGTCTGGCTGTCACCTGTGGGTCCCCCTCCGGGGCACATCGCCCACCTGCAGTTCATCTGCCAACGCCTTGTTGGTCGCCTCCGGGTCCCCCTGTCTCAGTTCAGCAGCCGCCTGCAGGCCCCCCCACTCCAACTCGGCATCGGGTGACACCTTCCCCGGCTCTGGCTGCTCTATCACCTGCTGTGGCTTCCCCCTCCTTCTAGCCTGCTCCATGGTCCCCTCCGTTTTCCTCTTCACCTCTCCCAGTGTCCCCTCCTGCTTCCTCCTTGCGCCCTTAATCGTTCCCTTCGTGGGTCTCCTCGTTCTCTGTGTGGTCCCCGCCGACTCCATCCTCCCGTCCGCCTGTGGCCCTGTGGCTGCCTTCCCTCGCCCGCCAGGATTCCCTTGGTCTCCCCTTGTTCCTCCGCCCTTCCGCCACTTGTTTTTGTCCCTCCTGTCTCTACTTCTCGTCCCGCTGTGTCTCCCGTGTCCCCGGTCTCATCTCGTTTGTCACCTCCCCTGAGGAGGTTCTGTCATGACCTGCTCATCCAATCCTCCTGTGTGCCACGCCCCCCACATACCTCGTGTTAATTCCTGATTGTGATCGCTTGTTGCTTGTTATGTTTAGCTTGTCCTGCGTATTTAGTCCGTGTCTAAGACAGTATTCCCCAGATCAGTCATTGATGTTTGTCGGTGTTGACCCTTTTTGTGCTAATAAACCCCTATTCCCAACTTCACGACTTTGCTGCCTTCCTGCCTGCTGGGCGATCGCAACAGTGTAGCTAACTGTTATATTAAAACAGTGGCTTGGCTGTAGCTTAGCTACTTTCAGTGATAAGTAGCTTGTAGCTTGAAAAGCTACCATTTAAAAGTAGCTTCCCAAACAATGAATAATACAATTTACAGTTGACTGTGAAACATCTAGCAGGGAAGAAATTTCACAAACTGACTTATTGCAAAGGCTTCATTGTATGACAGTATCACGCTTGAAATTCACTGAGCTCTTCAGAATGACCAATTCTTTCACAAATGTTTGTAAGTCTGACTGCATGGAAGGTGTTCCAAATTATTATGCACAACAGAGTTTCAAGACATTTTATAGGTTGTAAGGGACTGAAAATGGTCATTTGTTGAATTTGCAGCATTAGGAGGTCATATTTACTGAAATCAAAAGCTCTATACATAGGACCTCTTATTTGAAAGCAGCTTCACAATTCTTGCATCCATTGAACTTGAGTTTTTGGAGAGTTTCTGCTTGAATTTCTTTGCAGGATGTCA
>JAODKF010006803.1:0-11779 GCA_026779585.1 Mormyrus proboscirostris
CACAGGTTTCAAAGATGAATTACAAACTCTGGCTTTAATATTAACAACAACAGCCAAAGAAAATTCTCATAAAACAGTGTTAATATACTCTTTGTCAACATCACTGCATCTTTTTTGTTCCAATTTCTTTTAAGGCATATCAATTCACACAGGACAAGAACAGTAAAGTTTGCACATTTTGTTTAACTTTCTAGATACATACTGTTCAAAAAAACATAATGCAGTTACATGCATTTATTTTAAACAGCATAACAAACATGGTTTCCACCTTTTCAGACCACACAAATGAAACATTGCTTCACCCAAAAATGAAACATTTTTTAATGACTGGAATTACTTACCACAACAGTCCTAGTAAGTGAACACTGAACAGAACTGTTATAGTTTCTGTACGGCAATTAACACAGGATGAGAACAGTTCAAGTTTGCAGACAACTTTTTGGTGTTTTTTCTAGGCACAAAATGTTCAAAATAATGACTCCAAAAAAAAATTAAGTCTTTGTTTGGCAACATGGAACCAACAATTTTTTAAGACAGTAGTTTAGACCTGAGTGACTGGACTCTGCTTGACAGCTTTGAGGCATCCAGCTCCAAGTAAAGTTTCTGAAATACCTCGAAGGTATACTTGAGATGTCTGGGATAATGGAGGTTCAATGCATAGGTCAAACCGAGGAGGAGACAGCAAGCCCTGGAAACACCTTCAAGGCCTATAAGAACTTTCACTCCCTCAACAACAATTCCAGTGTCCTTTGAACTGCCACTTGTAGCTCCTGTCCTGGTCACAATTATTGCCATCACAATCTGTTCAGTTCCTATCTAGTCTTCATTGTCCTGCAACATTAAACAGTAGTGAGACTCAAAAGCTATGCAATATTGAACAAATATAAAAAATCTGAAACTCAACATTTTGTTTGATCACTGTTGTAAGATAAAGTCTTATTATTGCCCATTCAGGAAGAAACCAACAGTAACTTTGAGTTAAATTCACGTCTGCTATACTGACTTTAAGATTGCTTACACTGAATTCTTTGATGAGGTCTCCTGCATGTTCCCCAAGGAAATCAATAATGCAGCGGATGACCACCTCTCTGGTCAAATCAACACAACACTGCTCGTCCTAAAAGAAAGAAAGAAAAATAATTAATGAAATTTACTCCTCATAAAGGTTTCTTTAATTTAGTGGCGTAAAGTAGTGGTGAAATTAATTTTTCAACAGGTGAGCAATATGTGAGTCCGGTTTTATCAACTAACCTGTGCTTGAAACTACCAACAGAGGTTCCTGAGTAAAAACATAATGTCACTGTATTATTGTACAGCTGATTCACAGTTTAAATTGAAGTTGTTACTATAGTTGAAACAGATTCATTCTGATTTATTACTGTAAAAATGCTTTGAAGTTCAGTGTATCTTATAAAGTGCTACATAAATAAACATGACTTAACTTACTGAATGTTATCTTTGAAAGTCCATGAAATTAACAGAAGGCAACACAACATGGACATCATGAATTGCTCTTTTAAATATTTGTATTTGTCAGCTATAGTGTTCGAGTACTTAAATGTAATCATGTTCCCAATTTAATTCTTTAAAAAATGTAAATGCTGACTTTGAACAAAATACAAGAATAAGTGATTCCTGTCACATTACAAAAAACAACTTGTAACCAATTGGCTTGCATGCTTCACTATAAACTGTACCTTCAGCAATTCCATTTCAGTTTTCATTCTTTCTCCAAGTGCTCCGCCTTTGGCACGAAACAATGTCAGCAGTTTGGGAGTGTGAAGATCCAACGAGGACATAAATTTAGGTTCCAGTTGCACTGTGGTTATTCTTTGAAATTCTGCAGTCACCTGAAATATAGAATGACAGACAAATTAATTGAAGAAAATGTTTCCAGAAGGGACATTATGTTCCTTTTGGTCTCACAAAATATTTGGCAACTCACTTGAGAAGGTTGAAACAGGGCTGGCCATCGTTCCTTCATGTTTCGCACACTTGGACACTGAATAATAATTTCATGTTGTCTATGTGCAAATGTTTTGTTTATCTTTTCCTTAATCATCTTTTCATTGTACTTTTTCCTAAATTCTGAGACCAGCTCTTCACGTTCTTTTTCCAAACTCATCTCATCTTCACCCACTGGGTAAGCTGGGAGGTAATTGACTTCAGCTCTTCTTGGCTTTTTAACATTTTTCGCAGACTTTCTGTCATCTGGGTGTTTGTATTTTAATGCATTGCAGGTGACCTCAGGAATGCCAAAAGTTATGTTCAGTAGTTAGCCATTTTATATTTAATGCTTGTCTGCCATGCATAAAGGCCTGAAAAGCTCCCTTGATCCTTCAGACATGGGTGTGCCTTTACAAGTGCTTCAGCTACGGAAAGAATATGAAGGCTGGATGGATATGCAGTGTATGTGTAAATGGACTGAGAGTTTTTCAAGTATGTCCAACTTGATATTTGGGGTAGTTAGCACTGTCCCATCTTTTCTGTAAATTTCATTCGCTCTTTCAAGAACCATTTCAGTCTCAACAGAGAAGTGTGGAATTATGAATTCTTTTGGCCATGGCATCCTTTCTGGACTGTTACTTGGTACAGTAACAGGACGACCGTGCTTGCAGAGGAGTCTAATGTGTCAGAGGAGTCCTGTATGGCAGTACATGTGGAGGAGGAGGCATCAAGAGATTGGCCTGTGATATCACCTTCAGTGTAGCTTTCGTTAGAAAAAGTAAGAACTACTGGTGCAACTGTCACGACCTTAATTGTGGATTTGTGATGAATTTCAGTAGTGGAATGAAGAGTAAAAAAATCCTCAAAATCTGAATCCATGTACTGAGGACTGATATCTGTAATATGTAAAACCTGCTTGATAGCAGAGTATAACTCCTCCAAGGACTCTGGTATTCCAGATGGCAGTGTTAGCTTCTGTATCCTGTGGTCAAAGATTACATGAATCCATGTTTAGTTACCTATAAAACAAGAAACAAGAAAAATAAAATTCACTGACACTGGTAGAAAACTGTGCTGGTTATTGAAATTATGAACTCTGCTACTTTGATCATTCAAATGTTATAAAGCAACAAAGTTTTTACATAATTAGTGTTGTTGTAGACATATGCAGTTGCCTTACCTATAAAGGTACTCATTATTATGGTAAACTGCAGCAAATGTGTCTTTTCAGTATAACCATGCGCTTTCCCTCAACAGAATAAGATGCCAATGGATAATGATCTTGAAGGCTATGGTATTGAACAAGAATCAATTCCCTACTGCTTTCTAACAGAAAAGACCTAAAATGCTCCAGGTACCAGGCACTGAGTTTCTTCACAATGAAGTAGAGATTGTTTTCCAAAATCACTGTCTGTATAATCTCAACAAAATCAGGTAGCCCTCCAGTGGAACCATATGGCATGATCATTCCAGCAGAATACCGTGTCCCATAGCATGTTTGACAACTGTATGTTGGTTAGCTGAGGAAACAGTTTCTTAACAGACTCTTGGATTCTGTCATCTAGTACTTCCAGAGGCACACGATGTTCACGATTAGTGCAGGAATACTGGCATTTCTCTGCCAATGGTAGGCCATCGTCATCTGATGTTTTGTTGAAAGTGACAACAAAACATTCTTGAAGTTACCTGTGAACTTGAGTACTCGTTTAAAGAACTTATGATTCGCCTCGAAGCGCATAGTCCATAATCCAACTATAGGACCAAAAGCTTGTATCAGAGCAGGGTAGTGCTCCAGAAAATGGTGTTAGTTTCAGATCAGGGAAAACTTCTTGCAACCTCTGACGATGCTCTGAAATTTTCAGATCAAGATAAGCTAGACTTTCACATGTGTGGATAGGAGCCACTATGAGCTCTACAATGTCTTTCAATGTCATGAGTATTTGCCATGCTGGATCATCACAAGGAATCCTTGATCCAATAAGAAGTGGCAATGACCTTATGAGTGCCCAGTTCTCGTGAGCATTTCCTCCTATACTACAACGACTTGCAAAATTTTCTGGAATGGTTTGAGGACGGTCAACAGTATCTGCAAACCTGAAGGGAAACTTCTTTATCAGGTCATTTAGATCTGACAGTGTAAAGTACGTACTGTTAATGAAAGCAGATAGGCAAAGTGCTAATTCTGAAGGAACTATTCCTTCAAAAAGGTCATGGAGTATGTCAGGAGGATATCCAGTAACAAAGTGACTTAGTTTTTCTGTCAGTGGACAAGCTCTCTTGACACCATAACAATGTAGTGATTTGGAATTTTCTCTTATAGCCTTGACATGCAATTCATGGGCTTCTTTTGTTCTCTTTTGAAATTCTCTTCCCTGCTTTTGACAGTATTCAGACCGTGGTCCAAGGCAGAACCTGCGGATGTAAGGACCATTAAAACTTTCAACAAGTCCACCAAGAGAATGCGCAGCAAGATTGTCAGCTGCAACACAATATACGGTTCCTTTAATGTTTTTTCCAGCGCTGGGCACAAAAACCGCTTCCTGTTATAAGACTGAAAGATCTTTCAGAAGTGGCTCTAAAACTGCTTCACAGCCGAATCTTTTAACATCCACAGCTTTGCAGAAAATACTTAAATGTATTGCAGTTAGTGTGGAGAGCACCTCAGGTGGTGCATTTGCAAGGACCCAGTAAACTGCCATGATCTTGTGTTTCTTTCGTGACGTCCCTAATGGGTTACAAACCTCAAAATCATCAATATAAAGAATTAGAGAAATTCTTGGTTCTTCAGAGAAAAAATAATTGTTCTTGAAATGTGTCCCATTTTTATATTATTCATACCGAGTAGATGTGCTGGGCTGTACTTTTAAAACAGCATCAGCAAAATCTTTTTTGCTCAATATATGCTGTAATGTCTGAAGAAGGAGAACATACTGAAAGCTGAGCTTTTCTTGTGAATCGACAATGTATTCCACAGGCTCTATGACATTAAAGTGCTCCTTTAAATATTTTTTTCTCTTAAAGGAAGAACCAAAGGGCCTATTTACTCCTAATGCACTGCTTAAAGGGTATGACTTGCACACTTCCTCTTCCAATTCTGTAACTATGTCCTCCTCAACAGAACAGTTGTATTTTGCTAAATTTCTACTAACAGTTTGTTGGATAATGGGAGCAGAAGCTGTGCAAATAAAATTAAGCTCAAATACTATCACTAACATTCAAATCAGGTTCATTTGGTAAAGTTTGATGTTTTCCAATTATATCTGGCTTAAAGTCCTTAGGTGAATGGGGATTGTGCTTTCGGCTTTTGTGAGTAAAAAATGTCCCATATATATTTGTTTTAAATGCACATCTAATAAACACACATCCTGTGGATTTGTGACTCTTCAAATGATTACCAAGATGTTTAAAATATTCCTTTTCACTGGTATAAATACTTGAGCAAAGCACACACTTAAGAGAGAGAATTACTTCCGACTTTCTTGCTTCACCTTGTGTATGATACCTTGAGAGATGTGTGCGGAGAGCAGTCCACGTTTTAAAGGAGCAAGGACAATCCAAATGGAGACACTCCACTGAGGTTCCAGCTGACCAATGGTGTAGTCTATAATGTTGTAACAGGTCACTCCTAGTCGTTGCGTTATACCTGCAGTACTATGCTGTGCAACAATATCCGTTTGTGTTTAGTGATTATTATTGGTAGTACATCAACTCATCAATGAGCTGGAAACAGTGTTGTGTCAAAGTTGGTTCCCCCATCGAGATGAGTTTTCTTAGCCCCACCCCTGTGAAAACTTGCTTTAAAAAGCTAAACTACATTACATGCGTTTTTTTTTTTTTTTTAAATCACTCTATACACAAACCATGGTTTGTTTATGATTTTTTACAAATTGAATCATTTTATTTGGTGCGTCTGATAGGATATTTTATATTTTATAAAACATGGACCACTGTGCTGTTTCCTTTAATATGTTTCCTTTAATAAGCAGTTAAAAAGAATTTCCCTACGGGGATCAATAAAGTTGTGATTATTATTATTATTAAATTATAATAAATAAGCGCGTGAAATTCCATTTATTTTCTTCCATTCCAGGGATTAAGTAAGTGTCAAATTTGGGCTTTACCGCGCTCTGTGGTACGCGCATAATGTCTCGCGGGCGAGTCTTGCTCTGAATGCGCGCTCCCTGCGCCGGTTTCACGGGGGTGGGTCTAAGAAAACTCATCTTGATGGGGGATCCAACTTCGACACAACAATGGCATAGCCATTGTACATCTGCAAAGCTAGTTTGAATGTTATCCCCTTCATTAATTGGTGTAAAATATGCGTTAAAATATAAAGTCTGCTATTGCGACACACACATACTCTATATATACAAATTTTAAACAGACTTTTTTCATATATAAATCTGATAATTTGCCTTACCTTTGTCAATGAATTAACTGAAAAAAGGGCGCAGAGCAGCTTTAACTCCAGGTTGTCAGCGGGAAATCGTAGTGCAGGCCTCGTAAACATAAACGATTCACCTGCAGAGGCTCAGCTATCCCTTTGACGTTAAAATTTGTCCTTTAATGTGATACTTAAGATAAATCAAAGCAAACTGAAAAATGGCGAAATCAGGTAGGACTTAGCAGCAGCAGTGGTGAATTTCCAACGCACGCGTGGCTCATACTGGCAAGTTAAATAAAGCGTGCCCTGTAACAGGAAATGCTCTAATTTAAAAACAGCTCATTTGAGTTACATTGGATTAATTCAATTTTCTCTCTGTTTGGCGCTATTCAAAGAGAATAGGTAAAACATAAGCAACAAAATTGAGTAAACTCTATTCCTGTATTTTTAAAACAAATTTAATGCAAAAATTACCAAAAAAAACAAGAAATTTATTTTGTTAAATGTAGTTCACTCATTAAATTTCATTAAATCTACAATCCCACAGAATGATTTTTTACAGTGTACTGAATGTCAGCTCAGAGTAACCCGGCCTTCTTGGATTGCCTTAGTGGTATGCTGGTTGGCGTGCCACAAGGGGATTCCATCGTTTTGCTGGGGGACTTCAACGTTCACGTGGGCAATGACAGTGTGACCTGGAGGAGGATGATTGGGAGGAACGGCCTCCCTGATCTGAACCCGAGTGGTGTTCTGTTATTGGACTTCTGTACAATGCATGGTTTGTCCATAATGAACACCATGTTCAAGCATAATGGTGTCCATTTGGACATGGTACAAACATGCCCGGGGCTACAGGTCGATGATTGATTTCATAATCATATCATCTGATCTGTGGCCTTCCGTCTTAGACACTCAGGTAAAGAGAGGGGCAGAGCTGTCAACTGATCACCACCTGGTGGTGAGTTGGCTCAGATGGCGGAGGAGGAGGCTGGTCAGACCAGGTAGGCCCAAGTGCATAGTGAGGGTCTGTTGGGAACATCTGGCAGAGGCTCCTGTTCGCCGGAGCTTTAACTCGCACCTCCGGCAGAATTCCAACTGCATACCGGGAGAGGTTGGGGACATTGAATCTGATTGGACACTGTTCCGGACCTCTATTGTGGATGTGGCCATACAGAGCTGTGGCTGCACGATGGTCGGTGCCAGTCGTGGCGGTAACCCCTGTACCCGATGGTGGCCACCAGATGGGTGGGGAGCTGTCAAGCTGAAGGAGGAGGCTTACCGGGAATTATTAGCCCTGGGGTCTCTGGAGGCAGCTACCGGGTACCGGCATGCCAAGCGGAATGCGGCTCGGGCAGTCACAGAAGCAAAATCCCGGGCGTGAGAGGAGTTCGGTGAGGCCATGGAAAGTGATTTTCTACTATTTATAGTGGGGAGGGAGTGCTGTTGACCTCACCTGGGGACATCACCCGGAGGTGGAAGGAATACTTTGAGGACCTCCTCAACCCTGCCTCAGATACATCTACGCAAACTGCCTTTGAAACATCTGAGGGCACAGAGCCCAAGGGTGCTGGGGGGGGCTTGTCCATCACCGGGGCTGAGGTGACCAGGGTAGTTGTGGTGGACGAGATCTGCTCGGAGTACCTGAAGGCTCTGAATGTTGTGGGGCTGTCGTGGTGACACGCCTTCTCAACAGTGCGTGGAGGTCAGAGACAGTGCCGCTGGACCAGGGTGGTGGTCCCCCTATTTAAGAAAGGGGACCGGAGAGTGTGTTCCAACTGCAGGGGGATCACACTTCTCAGCCTTCCTGGTAAAATGTATTCTGGGGTACTAGAGAGGAGGGTGAGATCGATAGTCGAATTGCAGATTCAGGAGGAACAATGCGATTTTCGTCCTGGCCATGGAACACTGGACCAGCTTTATACCCTTGCAAGGGTACTGGAGGGGGCCTGGGAGTTTTCCTATCCAGTTTACATGTGTTTTGTAGATTAGGAAAAGGCTTACAACCAGGTTCCCTGAGGTGCTATGTGGGGGGTAATTCAAGAGTATGGATTCCAGGGTCCACTGTTGTGAGCGATTCGGTCCCTGTATAAATGGAGCAGAAACTTGGTCCCTATTACCGGTAATAAGTTGGACATGTCCCCAGTGCGGGTTGGGCTCCGCCAGGGCTGACCTTTGTCATCAGTTCTGTTTGTAATATTTATGGACAGGATTTCTAGGCGCAGACAGGGTGTTGAGGGTGTCCAGTTTGGTGGCCTCAGGATTGCCTTGCTGCTTTTTGCAGACAATGTTGTCCTGTTGGCTTCATCTGCTGGGGATCTCCAGCGTGCTCTGGGGCGGTTCACAGAGCGGACCCAGAGCTCGCTGGAGGGATTATATCTCTCGGCTGGTCTGGGAACGACTCGGCATCCCCCCCGAGGAACTGGTAGAGTTAGCTGTGGAGAGGGAGGTCTGGGTATCTCCTGAAGCTGCTACCCCCGCAACCCAAACCCCGGATAAGTGGCAGATAATGGATGGGTGGATGGAATAGTAATCATATAGCAGGATGAATGTAAGCTAGCACTTACACGCCCAGCGGGGTTCCGTCCACAGTAGACACAAGTGCCTGACATATTTTAAAAGAAGAAAAACTTTAGTGTTATTTTTTTAAAAAAAGAAAAGCAGGCAAAATTTAAACAAGTACAAACAAGCCCGAACAAAGCTGTCAGAAGAGCAAATGCTAAGTTTAAACAAGTACAAGTGAAACCAATTAATATACAGCAGGTTGTTTTAAAAGAAAGCAATTACTCATTACATTTAACCAACATGTTTAAAGAAGAAAAGCTTTTAAACATTTAACCACCAAACATTTAGCCCCACGGCTCGGCCATGTGTGTGCGCTCTGTTTGAAAAATGTGGGCCAAATGACAACCGAGGAGCTCCGAAAATTGTACATGAGCACTTACGCATAGGTCCCATTTCAAAATGGCAGCAACAACGGTGAGCCTGTTATTTCAAATAAATCCCTTAACCATTACTGTGGCATTCACCTGCCAGGCGAGCGGGCAAGGAAACAAAACGAGCCAGAAGGACAGGGAAACGGGGTTTAATCTTGAAGCACGGTTGACAAGCACGAACATCCAGTGACACTGACAAGGAACTTCACATTTACATCAATGACCGACAGCAGACTAGGGGAGACGTGGACTCATATACACTAACAAGCTGGGGTTAACAAGACACAGGTGAGCACAATCGGGCAGGAACACCAGGTAATGAGGTGGGCGTGGCACACGGGAGGATCGGACGGAGCGGATCGTGACAATTACGTTTTTTAAGTAATGAAGCACTTTTCTGCCAATGTGAATAATAAAGTGCCCTAAGCATTTAGACAACAAGAATCAAGGAATAACGTGGGTAATCCTTGTTAAAATGAATGCATGCACTCTCTCTCTCTTTCTCTCTCTGTTACTTGCTCTCCTGTAGCGCATGCATGTGTAATTGTTGGCATGATGCTAACCAATGGCCCTGGATATTGAGAAGTACGCCACCAACCTTACAGAATGCACATTAACTCCATTTGTTAATCTGACTTATTTGTAAATAGTATAAAATAATCAAGGGGGGTGACATGCACCCATTAGTGGTTAGCACTGTTGCCTCACACCTCAGGGACTCAGGTTCGAGTCTCCGCCTGGGTTACGTGTGTGGAGTTTGCATGTTCTCCCTGCATCTACTTTTGGTTAATCAAAAAACATTATAACTTAAAAAGATGTATTTAGTTGTATTTTGTTAGTTTTATTTAAAATAAGATACCGCCCATTTATTTAATTACATTTAATAGCTGTAGGAACTAGTGAATGTTATTTAGCAACATACTATGGTAGAATAATGCCTTGGATATATTAATGTTTTAAGGGATAAAAACATCATTTGTGTCTGTTAAGCACATTGTCCCACACACCCTGACTATTGTTGCATGATTTGCAGAATTGGATTTTCTTATCGTGCGAACAGCGGGTGGGCGGTGTAGAAAACGGACAACTGCCAAGAGCATCTGGGTGGATTTAACTCCATCTTACAAAATTTATTAAATGATTTAAATGATGATGGGGCTGCCATGGCAGCGGTGGATCCAGAAATTATGGACATTGATAATGGGGTACAACAGCAACAAGGTGGGGATGTGGGTAATGTTGGGAATGATGATGGGGCAGTGGTGGTGGATCCAGAAATTATGGACTTTGATAATACGGGACAACAAGGCGGAGGTGCTGCTGATGGTGATATTGTGGATGCTAATATAATATGCAAGCCACAGTTTAACAACACTGAAATAAGGCAGCGTTTTCATTTTGATGGAATTGAGCATGATGACATAGTAGACGTTTACAAGTCTGTGATACAGAGCTTCCAAAATTTGGTTGACAGAGTGAACGCTTTAGCGGGGCCTGGGGATATCATACAGGTGGAACTGCAGGAGGTTTCAGTAACCATTAACTCAGCTATACCTGTTTGAGGTGAGATTAATCTAAAAGTTCTGCTATTGATGGTAGACAACCTTTCACAGAGCAATGCTGAGGATGAAATGCTGGAGCTGCACTGTATAAAATTGCTGTATTTTTTACAGTAAATATTTACAATAGACTACTGTATTTTGAAATTTACAGCATTACAAGGAACATGCTAATAATTGCTGTAAAATTACAGTAGTATCTACCATAATATAGTGTGCATGTTTTTTAAGGAAGAATGTATTTTCCTATAGATTCTGGGAACATGATTATACAGTAATGCTACAGGATATCATACATATTCTTTTTTTTTTCTAGTGTTGAAATCCAGTTTTGGAACTTAGTCAACTGTAATAAATACAGCCTTTTTAAAAAAACACATGATTAGACAACTCGGCGGAGCGCAGTGCATGTGATGTCATTTCGTCATCAGCAGCGGACATCTTGGGACTTCTCACGAGTCACGACTTCTGGCGCTCTTTTTTCCTATTTCGCGCTCAACTCCTGCACTCTACGATAAAGAAGTTGGCAACACTGCGATTACCAGAGAAGAGGACCTCAAAAGAGTGAGAGTGAGGGAGGTGAGTGTAACTACTAATTCATGCTTCAGTTAAAACTTGAAATCCTGATACATCCAGTTATTCTTTTACCAGTTATTAAGATTATATATATATATATACTGTATATATATTTTTTTTTGCGACGTTTCAAAAGGGATAAATATGTGTTCAATTCTATGCTATTTGCTTTTTTAGTGCAATGTTAGGATTAACGTTAGCTGGGTAACGTAAACTAACTTTTTTTCATCTTGAAAGCGTGACCTGTCTGCCATATTACTATAACATTTTTGATAGCTGTTCGGTATAAAATTAGTGTGGATCGTTGTTAGTAGTCACGTTAACTTTAAAACATTGCAATTACATTAATAAAATTAAGTTATGTAGGTTTTATGCAACTC